>PVKU01004564.1:0-125505 GCA_004027475.1 Anoura caudifer
CAGCACTAAACACCCTGCCTCCACAATGAACTGCCTGCCTGCACTGAGTTTCTGCCATCTGAGTCAGCCCTGATAAAGGAGTTCCTGGAGTCCTATTTTAACCAATAGGACTAAGGCTTTCCCCATCCACTCAGAGCTGGACAGCTCTGCCCAATCAAAGCAGCTCTATTCCGACCAATTAGGGACCAGGGTCAGGAATTTTGTCTACATAAGTCAGGTCCCCACTGGCATGGGTAGTGCACTTTCCAGTGGGCACTACAGGTTACCTTTCCCTGTCTGGAGCTGAGACCCTGTCTCTCCAATGGGGAAGCTGCACAGACTGCAGGGCAGAGCAGAGTGGAGCAGCCCATCCTGGAAGGGACCATTGCCAGCAGCACTGCCTAGCGGAAGAGGAGTCTGGCTGTGAGGCAGCCTCGTGCCACAGCCCTACTGTGTTATTTATTTTGGAGCTGTTTGCACTAAATAAAGTTTTCTTCTTCACCACGCCCCAAATTGGGGATTCCTGTTGGCGTCAGAATTGGTGGCAGCGACCACTGGTTGACACAGCTTTGACGCAGATAAGACCCAGAGCCTAACGGGGCCCAAGAGCTCAGTCCTCAACCCTCATGGGCTTCCCAGACTCCTTCCTCTCTCTCTCGGGGACCCAGGGCTGCTTTCTTCGCTTTGGTGAAATGTTGACTACTTATTCTGACCTTTACAATCCCCCCTCTACCTGGCCCAGGCCAGGAGCGAGCCCTATTTTCCTGGCACTGCCTTGGGCTGTTGTCCCTAAGGACTGATGTAGGCTCTCTCACCGAGACAAAACATACAAATGGTGTATCAGTACCCCTGGCCTCCACTTCAAGTCTGGGGGCACCTCCCCAGCTCCCTCCCTCACACAGAGGACAACCTCTGATCACCTCACCGCACCTTCCTCCTGGGCCCGGGATCAGCATGGTGCCCTGGCCTGGCCTTCTTCCCAGAGCACTGCTGGAATCTCCAAGGCCCTGCAGACCTGGTTGCCTCCTTCCCAAGACATGGATGTTCCCCTGGGGTGTTCTGTCACATAAATTCTTTCCAGAATTGTTGCCGGGGGGCGGGAGGGGAGGGGAAGTTTCCCTGAAGAATTGGTATATTTTCTCTTAGTGACAATGGGAACTGCTGCCTCTCTGTCTTCCGTTCTTACCAGGAAGCTCAGAGCCACACTAGTGCCCGTCATTGATGCAGTCACCAGCCCCCTGGTCTGTTCCCTTCCTACTACCCTGTATCTGGTTTTGCTCTGAGTGTCCCCATGTGGCCAATGTGAGCTCAGGGCAAGAGTGCAAGCTGGCTGACGGCGCTGGCTGTCCAGGGGAGCTGCATCTACACCCCGCCCTTCCCCTCCCCTCTTTTCTGGAGGCTCTCCCAGCATTCACACTGCCTGCGGGCCCCTCTACAGATTTGGTTGGGGGTCCTGCACTCCCCAGGCTCTGGCTTCGGGATCATGGCACCATTCAGAGCAATCCTTGGTCCCCTGCCCCCGATATGGGAGCTTTCCAAAGAAAGAGAAAGTATTTGCCTGGAAGAGGATGCCTGAAGATGGTTCCCACAGTGGACCAAACTTGTACCCTCCTCTGCCAGCTCCCATTTCCCATCCCGTCACAGGGAGAAGTGAGGACGAGGAGACTCAGTTGTCGAATCCAGGTCAGTGAGTACAACCACCCTGGAGGAGGTTCCTATCCGGTCCGAATGGGTCTGCGCCTCAGCAGGTCAAAGTGCAGTCAGTAGTAGATGTTGACCATTTCCCATCACCAGGCCTGAGAACCAAGGGTCTGGAAGTCTCTCTGCAACTTCCTTCTGTCTTCCCAGACTTCTAAACAGAACAATAAACAAGAGAGAGACTTGCAGTGGGCAGGACACTGTGAGTGTGGCTGCTCTGCCTTTTCCCACACCAACTGCAGACCCAGGGCACATATCCTGGGGACAAAGGCTGCTCCCAGTAAGCTCCAATTATCTTATTCAGTAGTTATGGTTAGAGACTAAAACCACCAGAGATTAAAGTCACCCTATCTTTTCTCATCCATATGCACACCCCAAGGAAGACAGAGGTGTAAACATCACTTTAAACTCAGTGTGAGTATGGCATTGGAGCCACTAACGTAGCCAGAAGAGTGCTTCAAATGAAGTACAAAGTTGACAGCCCGAATCTGTGGCCTTCACGAGCTCAGTTAAATATGAGAGGGAACAGACATCAAGGCATTTGACCTCCAGACATCACGTGTCTCACTGCCTTGTTAGGTAAGAGAATGGGTTGGGTAAAGAGTCTTTCTCTAATCCCAGACTTGGCATCAAAGCCTGCATTGCCTGCAGCCCCAAGCCTCTGGTGCAGCACCGGTCCATTGGCTCACTGTCAGCTACACAAAAGGGCAGGCCAGGTGTCTGGCCACCAAATGCACCAGCATCTGAACCAGCCTTTCAAATAAACATGGGGGTAGGGTCTGTGCACACACATTTGTGGAGCACTCTCTCTGCCCAGGCCCCCATGGGTGGCTGGAGAGATTTGAAAGGAGCAACAGGCCACCCAGCATGGATTCCCTGCCTTCTTTGCCGCCCCCCCACCCCACTCCCACCAAGAGAGAAGTCCACAAACAGGATGGACTGAGAATTGTCTTGTGATCCATCTTGGCTTGCCTGCCTTTCCAGGGACACTTCTGCCCCCAAATCAGGAACAGCATTTGGGAGGAGGCCTGCCTTTTCCCGGACAGCTTCTGTCCTTATTCCTTTGGTCCCTGCCCCTGAATTTCCTTCCAATCTCTGCAGAGGCCAGGACCTCGCTTGCTCTGGCCCTTTGCTGAAGCTGGGACTCGCTTTGCTCCACTGTGGCCTGTGTGTTAGTCAGGGTTCCCAGAGGAACAGAAACAACCAGACACATGTTGGCATATATGAGGTGATTTATTCTAGCAACCATCTCACATGGTCATAGAGGCTGAGAAGTCCCGTGATCTGCTGCCTGCCAGCTGGAGACTCAGAGAAACCCATGGTGAAATTCAGCCTGAGTCCACAGCACTGAGAATCAAGAGGCATACGGTATAAAGTCCCCATCTGAGTTCAAAAAGCCCAGAACTAGGAGCTCCATCTGAGGGCAGGAGAGGGTGGATATCTTGGCTCAAGCAGAGAGAGTTGGATTCGTCCTTCTCCTGCTTTTTTGTTCTAGTCGGGTACCCACTGGGGGTCAGGTAGATGATGCTCGCCCAGTCACTAATTCAAATCTAATTTCTTCTGGGAACACCCTGGTAGACACACCCAGAAATAGTGTTTTGCCAACATTCTGGGGGTTCCTTAGCCCAGTCAAGTTGAAGCATAAAATGAACCACCATGGTCTGCCTGCTCCTTTCCCCTGCTACCGCAGCCTGGGGGTCTTCTCCTGCCCCCCAAGGCTGAGTTAGGGTCTCCTGCGTGCTCCCCGCTACCCCCACCACTGCATTACCACACGTGTCTCGTGGGTGTTCCCCTGGGCAGAGGCCGAGTCAGTCTGAGCCATTGATCTGTTCCTCATGCCCCCTGCAGAGTCTGGCAATAGCGGACTCTCAACGATACTTAGAACTTGCAAAAAACCTTGGTTTACACGTGACTTCCATAAAGCCACGTAACAAACTATCAGCAGAAGAAGGTTGAGAACTCCAATCTCTGGACAACTGTTCTCAAATGGGGAGAAGATCAGTCTTCTGTGAACTGGAGGTGGAACCTAGTGGACCTTTGTTTTCTGACCCCAGAACATCTCCCAAAACCCTGCGGCAGGATCCCACCTGACAGATATGGCAATGCTGCTGCGCCTGCGCAGCTTCACTGGGGGAGGGAATGTGACCACATGGGAGCGTGGTGGCCAGGCCTCTTTGCATTTGGTTTGCTGAGCGCACCAAGCCAGAACTGGACCCCCACAGCCTAGGCCAACTCCCAGGCTGCCAGGGAACAAGACCAATTTTCCAAGAGTGGGAGGTCCCCGACCCACATTTTGCAGGATGACCCTCACATCTTTAAAAAAAGCAGAAATAGATAATTGACTTGGCACATTGCCAAAGCGTTGCCCAGGGTGTCCTGGGTGCGTCTGACTGCTGAGCAACCCGACAACTGGAAAGGGAAGGAGGCTGGGAGGACCGAATGGCAGCTGGGTGAGGCCTTAGTTGCCTCTTCCCTACCCAGGGCTGTTGTGAGGATTGAGCGAGACAACGCACGTCAGGGCCCTGGGGTGGTGCTTAGCACACTGCTCCAGAGGCTGCTGCCCTTGGCACCATCTTTACTGGGAGAGGCTAGGAGCTGCTCTCCTACCTTTAGTCTCTTTAAAAAACAAACCACACTAAACCCTGGAAGCAAAAGCAGAAATGGTGCCAATGAAGGCTAATCACAAGCTTGAAATTTCACTTCATTAAAACGCAGCACAACATCATCACAGAATAGCTTGTCCGCACAAATGAGTTTGTTTGCCACATCTTTGTCTTTTAATCCTTTAGATTCCACCAAAGCCTTTATGGAAGGGCCCATGTGACCTGTTACTAAGGACTGAGTGGCTGGAATTGAGCTGTGCCTGTCCTTCAGACACCTCCTACAGTGGCAATATAGGGTGTGACAGGAGAAACCTGCCCATTCATTCATTCATTCATTCATTCTTCAATCATCGACTGAACAGCTGCCCTGCACCAGGTACTGTTTCAGGTGCTAGGATACTGTGACATCGAGACAAAGACAGAACTGGCCTGCTAGCGACGGGGCAGACAGCAGACAGAACCCATCAGAAACGCTGATGAAAATTAGGCAGAATACAACGCAGAGGGCGACTGTGTGGTGCTGGAGGTCTCTCGGGGGAGAGATGGCTAAAACCTGAGATGTTCAAGACACCTGGCCGAGAACTCCAGGTGGAAGGAGGAGCAAAGACAAGGCCCTGGGGCAGGAGCTCTTCACTCTCTAACACGGGTCTCAGTATTAACAAACCAGATTGAAAGTTGCCAGCCTGAATGCAGCTCACGCCTCCCAGCTCTGCTGGTAGGTAGACCCTTCCTACATCTATGAGCCTGGCCTTCTGGGGACCCTTCCCTTCCCCCTACAGGTCTCCCCTTTCCTCATCCCCATGCCTGTGGGTCCGGGAGCTCCCATCTGGCATTGGCCGCTCTGCTCCCTGGAATGGGAGTGGTCTCTATTTCCCCATCTGTAAAACGGGGGTGATCCCTGCTTCACAGAAGTGTTCAGAGATTCATGCGAGACAGGGAGGAGGCACTGTGTAAAATGAGGAATCACCCAGCACAGCACATGGGAAACTGGGTTGGCCCGTAACACCACGTGGTCTCTGTAATTGTGTTGTCATTGCTATTTCCTTTCAGACGTGGGGCAACCTTAAAGCTTTCTCCGCTACCTTTAAAACCCACTTGCATGCGACTCACACCATTAGGGATCGAGGCAAATTGCTCTTTTGTTCTGCGAGCTAGGGCTCTGCCTTTCAATGGTGATCCAACTTGAAGCCAAAGAAATGGCTCTCTAACAGTGGACATTTCACCATCCACTGACAGGACCCAGGGGAATGGTTTCCAGGAGAAGACTTCCTGACCGTCAGAGCACCTCAGGTTGCCCATTCTACAGAGAGGCTGTCACCTGCCACCCCCGGGGCCAGGTGCTGATCAGAATTGTCACCTAGAGGCTGACAGTGAAGGGGGTGACACTGGTCTGCCTTTAGCATCTCTCCCAGCCCCAACCAGAACTCCACTTACCAGGTTCTCCTTTCATGTTTCTATCCACCTAAGTGGTCCTTCCCCGAGGCTAGGGTTTCACTGAGGCCGATAATGTTTAGCTTGGGCAATGGACAGGCTCTACCTTACGGGAAGTGCCAAGAGCTGTCTTTGCCTCTTTTTCTCACCCAAGGAATTGGGAGAATGGCCCCTTGCCTTTTCAGGTGGTCACCCACCCTCACCACTTGCAGTGCCTTAGCAACATGGGCACCGTTCTAAGCAATTCTCTTGCTATTCATGGCTCACAGCTGCCCCACACGGTGGATACAGTCATCAACCCTGCTTCACAGGTGTGGCAACTAAGGTCAGGAAAGGTTAAGAGGTGCAGGTGGGACTTGAACCATGTACTTTCAGAGGTCAAGGCCCTTCCTCTTCCCTGCGCCCTCTGCAAGCTGGCACAAGGGTACGTGTTTTTCTGGGCTTGCCCTTCCACACAATTGTCTCTCTCCTCTGCCCGCACCAGATGGAGCTTGAAACCATTTGCTTCATCAGGAGGTGCAGGTAGCACCTGCCTCTCCTCAGGAGGCTGTGAAACCTGGTTAATGGTAGGAAGCAAAGGGAGAGGGTGACAGCTAACTTCGGATCAATAGACCTTGCTCTGTCCTCAAAGCCCAGATATGGGTGATGGCCAGGTGTCTCTGCATCCTTACTGCTCAACTTGCAAATCCTTTCCCTCCGGGGCCTCTGTGTCCTCCTCTGCAACCAGAGGCTATGCTGGGTATTCTTGAAGGCCTCGCCCACCCTCGTGTAACTCCAGCTACTACTCAGGGAGCAACTGCATCTTGACCAGCTGCACAAAGAGGGCTTGTAAAAATGTCCAGCTGGTCATACCAATACTTCTCATACTGCTGGTTAGTAAGAGCTGGGACTGGAAAGCCCCAGGCCTCTCGTAGTGGAGTAAATCCACCCTTCTGGGTTTAAGGACCCTTTCTTTCACCAGAGACACCTTCCAGATTAGAGCCCCTTTCTCACAAAAAAAGGTCAATATGATTTTAGCCAAGTTGCTCAACAGAGGCTCCATAGTGTCTTTGGCATCTCAGTAAAAACTCTCTAGTTATTTCAGAGGGAGAAGAAGCTCCCAAAGTATTCTGCACCCAATCCTATATGTTGGGAAAATAAACGTGGAATGAAAACACAGATCCCCTGTGAGCTGTATCCTGACAAAGGAAGGCTGACAGTGCCCTGCCTCCCTTGTCCCTTGGTCATGGCATGTGGTGAACACCTGGGACTACCAGTGAGAGGGCTGGAGGGCTCAGTCAGGGGTAACAAAACTCTTAGAGTTCAGCGAAGCTGGTGGCTGGCAGGTGAGCAGGCCACTCTGTGGGAGAAAGGCTGGCTTGCCCTTGGAGCGAAGCGACCAGGACAATTGGTATAGGCTGTCTACCAGGAAGTCCTTTGTGAACCCACCTCCTTTTCTATTTGTTTGTTTTTTGACTCAGAGTGAGAGGACATCTTGGTTTTTAATGGTTTTGAACATCCTATCATATACTCTTTGTGACACAACGAGGATTTTGTGGCTGTTTTCAATGTTACAAACCCAGGTATGTTCTTTTAAGTAAACTGTTGAGTAAAGCACACAGAGAAAAGTGCACAAATGAGAAGCATGAGAACTTGACAGATTTTCGCAAAAGGTCCAAACCTAGGAAATCACTGACCGGATCATGAAACAGGACCTTACTGGCTCCCCAGCAACCCCTTGCGTCTCCTTCCAAATAACCTTCCCCAAATAACTACATCTCGACTTCTGTCCTTGTTGATGAGCTTGGTCTGTTCCTGAACTTCATGTAAATAGAACTGTCCAGTGTACCTCTTGGTTGTCTCATGCTTTCACTGAATGAGAAGATTTTAGTTCTGTGTCACTGTGTGTTGTGTTAGATTGTTCAGTGTCACTGCTAATTACACTGCAATGCGTTTATCCATTCCACCATTGATGGAAATTTGGGTTGTTTCCGGTCTTCGGCTGATGTAACTAGATAGCTATGAGCAACTGCACGCAGTCTTCAGTGTGCATATTTATGTGTTCTAACTGGGTGTGGAACTGCTGAGTCAGGACATGCAATGCCCAGCAGTAGGAAATACTGCCAAACAGTTCTCCGAAGTGGCTGCCCCGATTCCCACCCTCCTAGTCGGTGGATGGCAGTTGCAGTGGCCCCGTGCCCTCTCCAGCACTTGGTGTGATCAGTCTGTTCACTCTTGGCCACTCGGTGGGTGTGTAATCATGTCTCCCCAACTTTACTCTAACCCCCCCGCTCACATTTACTGGTAAATTGTATCACCTCTGTTGTGAAGTGCCTGGTCAAGTCTTTTGCTCATGTTCTCTATAGGTTATTAATGATTTATGAAATTTTATATATATATTCTGGATATAAATCTTTTATCAGGTGTATAATTTGCAAATATTTTCTTCAACTTTGGCTTACCTTTTTAATTTTTAATGGTATCTTTTGATTAACAGAAGTTTTTAGTTTTAATGAAGTCCAATTTATTGATCTTTTCCTTTGGGCTTAGTGCTTTTTGTATTATATCTGAGAAAATTTTGTCATGTCCAAGATCCTGAAATTATTCTCTTACGCTATCATTTAGAATTTTTATTATTTTACCTTTCACATTTACATGTACTATCTACCTGATTTGATTTTTGTGTCTGGTGTGAGGTAGGGTCAAGATTTGTTTTTTAAACAGGAGTATCCGGCTGCCGCAGCAGAGCTTCCAAGAGCCCGCCCAGCCTGTCCTTGTTGCCCAGCGGTGTCCTTATCACACATCAGGTGACTGAATGTGAGGGCTGCTTCTCTAGGCCTTTCTCTTCTGTTCCATCGGTCAGTTCGTCTAGGCTCATAGAAATTTCACACTGTCTTGTTCACTACAGCTTCAGAATAAGTGCTGACAATGGCTCTTATTCAAGATTGTCTCAGTCCTTTAGTTTTCCAAATAAATTATAAAATAAAGTAAAATCTGTCCTAGTTGGAGTGGTTCAGTGGATTGACTACTGGCCTGCAAACCAAAGGGTCGCTGGTTCAATTCCCAATCAGGGCACATTCCTCGGTTGCAGACCAGGTCCCCAGGGAGAGGAAACCACACATTGATGTTTCGCTCCCTCTCTTTCTCCCTCCCTTCCCCTCTCTAAAAATAAATAAATAAAATCTTTAAAAAAATAAAAATAAAGTAAAATCCTACTGAAATTTGTACTGAAATGACACTGGTTCTATGGGTTAATTTGGAGAGAATTTCTCTCAATAACACTCTTACGGTTTTCAATTAAATTTCATTGGATTTATTTCTCTGTATTTTCTTAAAGACCTTTTTAAAAGCAGATAGAGGGTCACAGCAACACTGAGAGGAAGGAACAGAGGTTTCCCTTGTAGTCCCTGGCCCGGTGCGCACAGCCTCCTTCACGATCACCACCCCCACCAAAGTGACACACTGGTTACAACCGAGGAAGCTGCACTGACACGTCACAAACGCAAAGTCCACAGCCATGTTGTGGTTCCCTCTTGTTGTCCGTTCTATGTGTGAGGACCCGTGTCCACCACTACAGCCTCATACGGACTGTTTTCACGGCCCTAAAAATCTTCTGTGCCCCACTCACTCCCTGCATTTTTGATGCTGTTACATGTGGTATCACGTAAAAAAATTTATTTTTCAATTATTTGTCACTATTTAAAGCTACTAATTCTCTTAAGTTGATTAAGTAACCTCTGCAGTGTGGTTGATGCCACTAATTTGTTATTCAAAGTCCTCATTCACAGTAGAGAATTTTTTCAGTCCATTTTCTCTCTGTTATGCAGCCTCAGTGATTTCTATTGTTTTTTCCTCAATTTCACTGACTCTGTCTTCTGTCGTGTCCATTGTACTATTATTGGGCTCCTCCAGCGAGGCTGTGTTCTGCTGTTGTATTTGTCAGTTCAGTATTTGCCATTTAATTCTTTTCTTGTAATCTCTGTTTCTTTCCTGATATTTCTCTAGTTTTTCTATTTGTTGCAGGAGAATTTGAATTGCTTTCTGATGCATTTTATGACAGCTGCTTTTAAGTCTTTTTCAGATACTTCTACCACCTGATATATGTTGGTATCATGTCGGCTTACCTTTTTACATTTAAGTTATTTTCTGGTTCTCGGTATGATGTGTATTTTTTTATTGTACCTGGACATCATCTTGGTTTTTATGTTAGGAGACTCTGGGTCCTATTCCAATTTTTATTTTTTAAGCAGGCTATCACCCTATTTAGGTTTAGCAAGCAGGTCCTGGTGTAGTTCAGTGGGCTGTGGGTCCAATTTAACTTCAAATCCTTTGCCTACAATACTATTCCAGTCTCCTGGGGTTCTCACTGGTCCTTCTGGCTGATGCCTGAAGGGCTGAAGGAAGTTCCCCAGCTGGTCCTCCTGGTGCCCCTGATGGAGGAAGGGCATCTCAGGTCTACGGAGACCAAGAGTGCCTCTTCGCAGGCAGGGCTGCTTGTTGTGGTACAATCCCTGCTGCCCATGCTGCCCTGTCACTCCGGGTGTTTGCAGTGAGGGGGGAAAGTCTCAAGCCCACCGAGAAGGGCAGGAATGAATCTACTCTGGCTGCCTTCCGGTGCCAGACAGGGCAGCAGGGAATGTCAGGATTGCGTCACCTCCTCCTGACGGGGGTGGGGTAGGAGACGCCCCACTGCTCTGCTGGTCCTCCAGTCCTAGGGTCCCCAACCGGTTCTCTTTTCTCTTCCCCTTTCCAGAGTTTTCCTTTGGTTGCCTCTTAGATTGTTTCCAGTTTATCATCGTATCTAGCCAGGAAGAAAGATGGGAGAAATGTGTTTATGTGATCTTGTCTGGATAAGAAGTCATTTCAATAACTTTTGAATGAAAGAATTCATTGAATGAATCAATGATGAGTCCATCTTGAATACAATACATTGACCTAAAAACATAGCCAGGCTATAAAAAAGTCGGTAAGTCACAGACTCAGAATTGGTAAGATCTTAGACTCTAGTTTACCCTCCTTCACAAAGGAGATACCTTTTGGAGATGGAACCAACATGGGACAGACTACTTCCTCCCGTGGGATCATGGGAACTGCCCAGATGGCTTCCTCGTTGCACTCTGGGCAGGGATATTCGAGGAAACATTTGTGGGTTCATTGCACAGACCTAGGGAGAAAGAGGCAGCATTGTTTGTTTCCGTTTCTGTAACTAGTGTATTCCAGGACAAGGCATGAACAGCCAGTAAAGATGAATGCAAACTGTGGATGAAAAAAACCCACATGGAGAAGAGAGGAAGCAGAGGACATGGGCTTGTTAAGCATACCTTTCACTCCCTCTCAACTCAAAAAAGGAGGCAGACAGTTGCTGTCCAAAGCACGAACTATCGGGAAACAGCAACTGAGAAACTGCCCACTTGGCACCCACAAGCCCAGTTGGCCCTCTGACCCTGCTCCTATTTTAAGTCCACGACGCTTTCCTTTTCTGCACCTGAAAGAATGACTTCAGTCCAGACTGTGTCTTCATTAGAAGTGACAGAGTTATTTTTAGACCTGGGCATGCGGTGCGCCTCAGCTTAATCACTGGATCCTTCAAGGAGATGGGGGATGACTCCGATTAACATCCCGCCTGATGTCCTACGAGAGGGAACCTTATTTCTCAGACAGCTCGCTAACTTGAAGCCAGCTGGCACTGCCAAGGGAGATTCTTGGCTCCCCACTGCCTGTCACACCAGATTATAACCACCTTGCCAGTGGAAGTAAGCCCATGCCAAGCTAGTCCTGCCCTCACTAACTTACTTTCTCTGGAAAGCACCAGAGCACAGACAGATCCCGGGAGCCCAAATCTGGATTCTTTTGTTTACAAGCTGAGTCTTTAGGCAAATTATTTTTTGGGACCTAAGTTTCCCAGTCAGCATAAATGACATTAATAGCTCATGGCTACAAGGATTAAGCAAAGGGTTGTAGGTGAAAATGAGACCATAGTGTTGGCAGGAGGGGGTGCCCAATAAATTGTAGTTGTTATTAATTGTTATTATTATTATTATTATTATTGTCAGAGGGCTCAAAGCACTTGTACGTGTTGTTTCATTGGGTCTGAACAAGAATCTCATGAGACAAGGGTTACTGTCCCACCTTATAAATGACAGCAGCGAGGCTCAGAGTGGTTGGGAGAGTTGACAAGTCACAGGGGAATTTAGGTCTCTTGGCCGCAGTGGTGGTACCTGGGGGCTGCATGGCAGACAGTGCATCATCACATACAACAGCAGTAACAAGGACCTGCAACAGTGCAGGAATCAGCGGTCTACACACACTATCATTTAATATGAGGGGACCAAACTTCAGAGAGATCAGGGAGGGTCACAGCTGAACGCGGTGGAGTTGGAGGGTCTGCCTGGCCTACCACACCTAAGCTGCACCCTCAGCCCCTGTGCCGCTGTTGATTGCAGCAAACCCCTGAGAAAACCACATACTTGCCTGTCAGTGCCACCAGTGCAAGTAAGACAACCTGCTTTCCATAGATTCCTTGAGATTTCCTATGCAGGCAAGCATGTTTGCTGCAACAAGAGCTAGTTTTATTTCATCTTTTCCAACCTGTATGGTTTTTCTTTCCTTTCTCTGACTTATTAAAGTGGCAAGAACTTCCAGTACTGTGCTGAACAAGAGTGACGAGGGTAGATGTCCTTTCTTGTTCCAGAACTTAGAGCTAATGCATTCAGTCTTCCACCATTATACACAATGTTTAATGCAGGCTTTAGCAGATGGTCTTCATGATTCTGAGGATCTCCCCTCCATTCCTAGTGGACTGAAAGTATTTTTCTCCCATCATTAATGGGTGTTGAATTCTGTCAAATGATTTTTCTGCATCAACTGATATGAACGTATGATATTTTTTCTTTAGCTTGTTGATATGACAGATTATATTGATTGATTTTCAAACATCTAGGCTCATGAGAGATACTGGTCTATAGCTGTTTTGTTTTGTTTTATTTTTGTTCTGTGTTTGGTTGGTTTTGGTGCCAGAATAGTGATGGCCTCATAAAAAGAATTGGGAAGTGGTCTCTTCTCTCTTATTATCTGGAACAGATTGTGTACCATTAGCATAAGTTATTCTTTGACTATTTGGTAAAATTTTCTAGTGAAAACATCTAGGTTTGAAGATTATTTGGGGGTGAACTTAAATTACAAATTCAATTTCTTTAATAGGCATGGAATTGAATAGATTATTCAATCTTGGCTGAGTTTTGGTAGTTTGTGGTATTGAGGAATTGGCTGGTTTCTTCTAAGTTGTTGAATTTATGAGCATAAAGTTGTTTGTAGTATTTATTTTAGTTTTTAATATTTTATTTATTTATTTTTAGAGAGAGGGGAAGTGAGGGAGGAAGAGAGGAAGAGAAACATCAGTGTGAGAACTATTAATTGATTGCCTCTTGCATGCCCCCAACCGGGCACCTAGTCATGTGCTCTGACTGGGAATCAAACCAGGGACCTTTTGGTTTGTGGGAGGATGCCCAACCCACTGAGCCACACCAGTCAGGGCTTCCTATTGTCTTTTTAATGTGGTATCTCTTGTTTCATTTCTGATATTGGTGATTTCTGTTTTCTCTCTTCCTATCTTTGCCAATCTTACTAGAAGTCATTATTTTTACTGATGTTTCTGTTTAATTTTTCCATTGTTTTTCATTTTCCAATTTTATTGATTTCTATCCTTTATTATTTCCTTTCTTCTGTTTGCTTTTAGTTTATTTTGCATCTTTTTAAATTTCTTGAAGAATTTAGATTAGTTATTTGAGATATTTCCTCTTTTCTAATTGTAAGCATTAGTGCCATAGATTTCTCATTCAACATTGCTTTAGCTGCATCTCACATATTTTATTTATTGATTTATTTATTTAAAAATTTTTATTTATTGATTTTAGAGAGAGAAGGAGAGAGAGGGATAGAGAAGCATTGGTGGATTCTTGTAAGTGCCCTGATTGGGGGGTTGAACCTACAACCTCTGTGTATTGGGACAACACTCTAACCAACCAAGCTGCTTGGCCGGGGCCATCACATGTTTTCAATGTTCATTTTCATTTTTGTTAGTTCTATGTACTTTTAAAATTTTCTTTTGATTGCCACTTTGAGTCATGAATTTTTTAGAAGTTTAATTTTTAGTTTTCAATTTTTAGTTTTAGTGTTTGGAGATTTTCCTGTTGATCTTTTGTTTTTACTTCTAATTTAAATCCATTATGGTCAGATAGCATGCTTTGTGTGATTTCAGTTCTTTCAGATTTGTTAGGTTTGTTTTGTGACCAAGGATATGGTCTATCTTGGTGAGTGTTCCAAGGGACCTTTAAAAGAATGTACATCCTGTTGTTGTCAGACAGACTGTTCTATGTATGTCAATTAGATGTTTTCAGTTGTAGTGCTGAGTTTGTTACAGAACAGAACCAAGGGCAGGTGAACGATATACTAGGACTCCCCCTTTTCTCCAGGAGTCCCCACTCCCCACTAGGTTCACTATGCCTGCTGCCAGAGGAAAGATGTCTCTCAATGCCAGAGATTTGTGAAAAGGAAAAGAAATCTTTATTTAAAAGTTATACAGACTTAGAACAGTGACTTAATGTCTTCATTAAAACACTAAAGTCCTCTAGAATACCCACAAACTCACACAGTCCTTCCTTCTCCCCTTTGCCCAGTCCAGGGTACCGTATCTCAGGAAAAGAAGTAGAAGTCCATGATTCTCCTGGCACCATCAGCTGTGTCGCCACTATGATCTCCAGTTAATCCAAAGCCACGTGGCACCTTCTCATGGCCCACCAGCAAGAGTCCTTTCACTCCTTTTCTTCCAGGCAATGTCTCTCCTGCTTCCTAAGCCACATGGCAAAAGGGAGCACCCCAAAGCCGCATGGTCCTCACTCTCATCAAAGCCTCGGGGTCCCCACTCTGCCAAAGCTGCATGGTTCTTCCTTCTACTGCCACAGCTGTGTGGTCCTCTCTCACATGACTGTCATGCCTGGGTTTAAATCCCTGAACCAATCTTCCTCTGCAACCCCATTTCTGTCTCCTCCCACAATCAGTGGGAGCATTCCCATATCGTTGCAGCTTCACTGGGCTGCCATAGTAAGTCTGGGCCGGTGTAGCCTCATGGCATGGAGCCAATCTTCTCCACGCTCTCATGCAGGTGCTGTAACTAGGGGGAGCTGCCTCCCAGTTACATCTTAGGTGGAAGTCACTCCCACCCCACTGGCTCAAAGCATGGCCACAGCTATTTAACATATCCACAAAGCCAGTTAAAGACTATAGATATGTTAAATGACCATGCCAGAGGTTAGCTGCAAAGCTGTGGCTATTCAACACAGCTCTGAATGGCCCTGTTCCATGTGTCCCATTCCCCCAGGTCAGACTTGTGGAGGTGAGGACATCCCGTATGTGTTTTTCTAATATTTCCTGGACACCTACCTTGAGTTCTGGGCCCCTCTCTTGGCTGCACCCTGTTACAAGTTCTATATGCTAGCTGATTTTCTCTTTAGCAGTCCTACAAGTTCTAAGTGGGGAAAGGTCAGAATTTAAGCTCCCAATCACAGTTGTGGATTTATCTAATTCTTTTTGCTTGGTTTTTGCTTCATATACTGTGAAACACTGTTTAGTGGATTAATCCTTTTTTCATTATGTATTTTCCCTCTTTGTCCATAGTAACCTTCTTGCTCTGAATTCTGCTTTGTCTGATATTAACATAGCCACTCAAGTTTCCTCTTGATTAATGCTTACATGGTATCATTTTTCTTTCTTTCGCTTTAGTCAAATGTGTCATTAAATTTGAAGTGAGTTTGGGGTCATGTGTTTTAAACCACTCTGCCAATCTGTACCTTTTAATTGGTGTATTTAGACCACTTACATTTAAGGTAATTATTGATTTATTAGGGATAAGTCTGACATTTTATTATTTTTTTCTGTTTGTTCCTTCTGTTGATCATTCTTCTGTTTATTTTTTATTAACTTCCTATGGATCAATTAAACATTTTTTAGAGTTCCATTTTTATTTACTTGTTTTGTAGTATGTCACTTTGTAGTGTTTTATTAATTATTATTATTATATTCAGAGACTCTGTTACTAGGCTACCTTTGGGAGTGGGAAAGAAGCAGGTGGGCCTGTGTCTCCTTATCCCGCTGGGTAGAGGCCAAGGAGACACCGGCTTCACTTCTGCGGCAGCTCTGGGTGGACCAGATGGCCCACTGCTGTATGAGTTTGGGTCAGGAGCCAGAGCTGCCCCCGGCTCTGATGCTGCCAGTGCGTTGGGTTGTTTGGGTTGCAAAGTGAGGGCTGGAACTTCTGTCTTTGTTGGTTTTCCCTTTCCCAGACTTTGTACAGAAAGAGCTGGATATTCTTGAGTTTAGGGTTTTTTTCTTTTCTTTTTTTTTTGTCTGTCTGTGCTTTTTGGTGCTTCTAGTTTGCAATCTTCTCCCGTGCCTAGGTCAGGGTGTATGGGAGATTCCAGAACACTCAGAAAACTCAATAAATTGTTGTTTCTAAAATCTTGAGGTTTCTTGCCAGTCTTCCTTCTTTGTGCCAATTCTCAGGGTTCTTTCATCATTGTCTGTTGGATGGTGTCCAGGGTATTTAGTTGTAGTTATGTTACAGAACAGAGCCAAGGGGGGTGTACAATATACTCTTACTGAAAGGACCCCCCACTAGCTTTGCTATGCCTGCCACCAGAGGAAAGACATCTCTCAATGCCAGAGATTTGTGAAAAGGAAAGGAAATATTTATTTAAAAGCTATATAGACTTAGAATAGTTACTTAATGTCTTCGTTGAAATACTAAAGTCCTTTAGAATACCCATAGACACACAGTTTTTCCTTCTCCCTCTGCCCTAGTCTGGGGTACTGTATCCCAGGAAAAGAAGTAGAAGTCCGTGATTCGGGCTCCTGGCACCATCAGCTGTGTCACCACTACGATCTCCAGTTAATCCAAAGTCACGTGGTACCTTCTCATGGCCCACCAGCGAGAGTCCTTTCACCCCTTTCTTCCAGGCAAAGTCTCTCCTGCTTCCTAGGCCACATGGCAAAAGGGAGCACCCCAAAGCCACATGGTTCTCTCTCTCATGGCCGTCGTGCCTGGGTTTAAATCCCCAAGGCAATCTTCCTCTGCAACCCCATTTCTGACTCCTCCTACAATCGGTTACACCTGCCAGCAGTCCTGTATTCTTCCAGTTTTTCTGGGCTGCCATAGTGAGTCTGGGCAGGTGTGGCCCCATGGTGTGGAGCCAGTCTTCTCCAAGCTCTCATGCAGGCACTGTAACCAGGGGGAGCTGCCTCCCAGTTACATCTTGGGTGGAAGTCACTCCCACCCCACTGGCTCAAAGCATGGCCACAGCTATTTAACATATCCATGAAACCAGTTAAAGGCTATAGATATGTTAAATGACCATGCCAGAGGTTAGCTGCAAAGCTGTGGCTATTCAACACAGCTCTGAATAGCCCTGTCCCATGTGTCCCATTCCCCCAGATCAGACTTGTGGGAGTGAGGACATCCTATATATATTTTTTTAATATTTCCCGGACACCTTGAGTTCTGGACCCCATTACAAATCTCTATTTGGGGCCCCCCTCTTGGCTGCACCCTGTTACAGTGACAGAAACGGAGGAGGGAAAAGTGAGTATACAGCATCTCGTTCCAGAACCAGAAGTCATGACAGACTATTTTTAAAAAAATGTTTCAGACGCAGTTTTTTTTCTGGTTGATTTTCCAGAAAGCAGAAGAAAATGCTATGAGTGGTATTTCCTGTGATCAAACTCCCTCTCTGCTTTCTTGGAAGGGGTTGTTAGCACAGGTAGCTACAGGTTAATAAAGGAAGGGAGCAAAGGGGATCAGACATGAAGCCTAATGAAGAGGGAGCTGAGTGGGACAGTAAGCCGTCCTCGCTAGCAAGCTGCAGTATTCACAGGCTCCCCAGGTGACCGCGGTGTCCTCTGCCCTCGGGACCGAATCCCCAAGCAAGCAGGAAGGATTGGTCACTGACCACTAGTCAGGATTACTGAGGGAAAGATAAAACAATAAAGGGGAAACGCCTCGGCTGGGTGCATGCCCAGTAGAAGCCAAGATGGTGCAGGGGGAGGTCCTTCCACGATGAGGCATGCACAGTAGGAACTAAGATAGTTATCACAGAGCAGGGGGAGAGCCTGGGAAAACAATTAGATTGGTTAAGGGATGCAAGTCTACTAAGGATTGGGAAATTGATTGGTTAGATTGAAAGAACGCCTAGTCCTTCCCAAGCCTGATGCAATATAGCCTAAAAAAGGCAAGGGATGCTCTCTCTCTGTGAATCACTCACTCGCTGGGTAACACATGCCTGCCTGTGTGCTCGAGCACAGTGGCAATACTTGTTACAGAACCCCCGGCCTATTCAGTTCTGAAACAGTGGGGAGTCCGACTGCCCGCTGCCAAGAAGTGTGACTCCCAACACCACTGTTTGGTGAAAAGGAAAGGAATTATGTATTTAAAAGTTTTACAAGTTTAGAATAGTGTCAGAATTCTGCTGTTAAGTCCCACTCCCTTTAAAACACCCACAAACACACACACACACACACACACACACACACACACACACACACACACACGCTCCTGTCTCCCTTTTGCCCAATCAGGCCAGTTTAAGAATATGCCAGTCAGAGATGCCGTCTTTCAGAAAAACAGAAGTCCATGGCTCAGCATTCAGGCATCTCCCATTAATCCGTGCTTGCTGGACAGGTCCTGCAGTTCCCATCACCATCAGCCATGTCACTGTGTTCTCCAGCTCTTAATCCAAAACCGTGTGGCACCTGCTTACACACCAGACCTCATGGTGGGCTGGGGGGGGCTGGTGCCCTGCTTTGAAGACCCCTACTCCTTCCCAAACCTCATGGCAGAGAAACCTCTCATGGCTGCCAAGCGTAATTTAAATTCTGACCTGAAGCCTCCCATGTGACCCCATTTCTGACTCCTCCCACAATGGGTTACATCTGCCAGTTCTTTGTACAGTTCACATTCTCTGTGCTATTATCGGTTTGGGCAGGCATAGCCCCATGACACAGAGCAAAGTGAACTGTCCTCCTGCTTCTCTGGCAGGTGTTGTCACAGGGGAGCTGCCCTCCTGCAGTCACAGGTGCTGTAAGTTCCCCCAGGCTACATGCACCACAGCTACTCCGAGAGTCAGAGTCCTGCCCATCTCCTTGGCCCCTAGAGCACAGCTTTTTAACATAACTACTAAGCTAGCCAAGTTGCCATAGATATGCAGAGTACCTCTAATGGCCTTCCTCTGTTTCCCCATCGGACCTCTAGCTTAACACCCCATTACATGCTGGCCTCGCAGCTGCCTGGGGCCCAGCAGCCACACAGACTCCACATGCCAGGTCCGTGCACAAGCCTGGGTACAGCAGTGCAGTGCTAGCCAGAGCACAGCCCGGGACAGAGGCCAAGCTAGCCGGACAGAGGCAGACAGTGAACCAACGGAGCAGGATTTGTGGGGGCTGGCCCTAATTCTGTACCTGATGAAGACAAGGTAGACTTTTCTCCTGTGAGGTGGAGGGAGATGACACATCAGGAACCTGGGGGCAGTCACTCATTTCAACGCTAATAAATCTTGCCACTACCCCTCAAGCTCCCACACGTAGGTCCCAGAAACGCTTTTCTCATGACTCCACGAAAGGACCCGTGTCCACTGGCGGCAGGGCCAACCGCATCACTCAGTGCCACAGTCACCGTTCTCTGTGCCCTGTCTGCGTTTCCTCAACATGATAATAGATTCCTTCTGAAAACCCCAGCACGTTACACTTCTCTCCTGGACTAAAAGTTCATTAACCGTGTAAACATTTGTCTGCAATACAAAAACTGGTTTTGGTGAGCTCTCCCCATCTCTCACCCAGGGTCTTTTTTTTTTTTTAATTTTCACCCATGGACATCCTTATTGACTTTAGAGAGAGAGGTGGATGGGGGCTGGGGGAGAAACATTGATGAGAGAGAAGAACATCAGTTGGTTGCCTTATACACATCCCTACTGGGGACACCTGCAGCTTAGGCATGTGCTCTGACCAGGAACAGAACCTGTGACCTTTCAGTTCACGAACTGATGCTCCAACCAACTGAGCCACACCAGCTAGGGACCTCACTCAGGGTCTTGAATGGACAGGTTTTCCTTTGGTACTGAAAGACTAAACTGCACTTATCTAGAAATAGATTGTCTACCATAGAAGTTCTGGAGCTTTCTTAATTACAAATGTTTAGCTGCAGGAGTAAAGATTTCCGCATTGTTTTACTTGTTTCTCGTCTTGGGCCTTTGCCCAACAACACAGGATGGACTTTTTTATTTTGCCCAGTGACGCGCGGGAACATTCAGTATTAAAACTTGCAGTTAATGTCTTAAATTTACCAGCAAAAACACAATAGGCAGAACACTGTGCCAGCTGATAGAGCCCTGGGCCTCCTTAAAAAAAAAAAAAAAATACTGCCTTCTATACCCTTTCCCTCACCATAAACCTAATCCTCTGGTTTCTCTTAAGTAAACAGAGCATGGAGAGGAAAAAAAAAAATTCAGTGGTTTACATATCTTTTACCTTAAAGACATAGTTTAGAAAAAAAGTACACTGATTTATGTCGCTTTTATTTGGAGCCATATTAATCTTTTTCCAAAGTTTTGAAAACTCCTATAAAATGAATGCACAAAATATTAACATATAACAAAACTGTTCATTTACATGATTTTAAGCTTACATGAGTACAGTGGTTCATATAATGTGGTAAATAACAGATACTTGAAAAATGGAATATTTATATCCTGACAATGAAATTGAATGTTCACATGTGAAGTAACACACATTCAAGTACTTTTTATGTGTTTTTTTTTCTGAAATCCCTTTATCTCCACTGACTCTTTAAAAATTTTTTTCAATATTTATACCATCTTCTGGCACTCCATGAAAAGTTTATTGTGTGAGTGTGGGGTTAGAAAGCAGCCAATGAATTAACATGTTAATTTGATATGGGCACTGTTCACTGCAATTTTCAAAAGACCCAGAGAAATCAAGAAACAGACAACCAACCAGCCTATTAAAACTGCTTTTAAAATTATTTAAAAATTCCATGTTGAAGCACATGTATTTGTTTTTAATTTCTGAAAGTGGGACAATTGAGTGTTAGACTTCCAAAGTTAGCTGGAACCTCAGCAGAAAACATGATTATAAAAGTATACACAAAACCTCAATTTCCCAGACATGTGTGAAATGAACAGAGCAAGGAACATATTCTGCTTTTTAAAATATTTTTCCTCTTCACTGATAAGGCAACAGAGGACGAAATAGAGAATGTAATACACATATGGAAAAAAGTAACAGCCTTTTCTTACCTTCAACAAACCTAATGTTAAAAAAATTAAACAAAACAATAACAAGCCAATGTGCTCAGAAAGACAGCAGCTTTTTCCTAGTTTCTTTGAAGTGAACCTCCTTTTATTTTTTATTTTTGGAAACCTACAAATGGAGGCTTCCTCGGAAACAGATGAATTTTGTAGTTTCCAGACTCAGAAGATAAACAAAGCAATTTCTCTTCCTTCCCCACCCCCACCCATTAAATAACCTCAGGCCACAGTCTGGGCTCCCTCAGCTCCCCGGCTGGGGTGAGGTGGGAGGTGGGGGAGGGTGACTGGGCTGGGGCCTGAGGGCTGGGAAGGCCAGTGAGGCAGGAGTGGGGGAGGGGTGAAGGGTTGGGAGGGGAGGGCTGGTAACCACAGAGCAGGGGGTAGAGCATTTCACATGCATGCCGCACACACAAAATGTCCACAGTGGAACCAGGCAAGAGAACCGTTAAAAAAATGAAAAAGAAAAGAAAGAAAGAAAAAGTACTGCTTCATCAGCTAAAAAGCAGTCGTGTTCTTTCCTGGTTTGATGTCAGCTCGAAGTGCTGGCTTGGAATTGCCCGCGGCACTGTTGGGCCCCTGCCCACACAGCAGGCAGACAGCTTTCTTTGCCAGCAACTGGCTTTTAATAAAACAGGATGCTGTCCCACTACTAAGGCCACTGAAGACTCTCTTGAAAATGGGTCCCGATCCATGTGCACCCCCTCCCCCAATGCAGTACTTGTCTGTTCCTTTTGGGGGACCCTGCTCTGGCCTGCCTGACCTAGGACTTGCTGAGTTAATGTTTGCTGGCAGCCGCCCAGTCCCCGGAGCTGCTTCTGCCGGATTCTCACCGTTTGTGAAGTGAGTGGCTCCCTTGCTGATTCTACACGTGCATCCTAACTTTTGTGAAGGCGCCAGCCCTGACGAGTCAAACAGGATGGATTCTGAAATAAGGAGCTGGCTTTTGCAGGCAGGATGAAGGCGCTGGGTCCCCATCTTCCCACAGCAGGTTCTAAGGAGTCATGCCAGCTCTGGATTTGCACCTGACTTGCCATCTTGACTGTGATGAGTTTAGCATTTTGGGGAGGTTCCCTTGGCGTTTTGTCTTCTCCCCATTTAGAATGAGATGGAATATTTTCATCTGGGAAAGCAGTTTCTGAAGTTTTTCAAGTGCAGTCTAATAAAAAGTCTCAGCCCTGGGCGAGCTCCCAGGGTGCCACCCAGAGCCGGAGCTCCAGGCCAGTACTGCCCAGGATGCCTTTCTTGGGCTCCACACCACCCTTGCTCTGAAGCATTGGCACTGATTCTACAAGTCCCGCTGGGAGTGCTACCCTGGTCCCCAGGCACCAGTGGTGGACTCCTTTTCTGGCCTTGCTGTCATGTACGCAGGTGGGTGAGCACAGAATCTGTGGCTGGGAGTGGAGGTATGCCATCAGCAGGTGGACTTTTATGAACTGCAGCACCAATGAGAGATCATTGTCATTAATAGGAAAGGCATGACAGCTTAGATTCTAGACAGCTTAGATTTTATCCCCAAATCTGCCCTGTCTTTCTGAATAGCATGGCACAACTTGATTTGTGTGACTCAGTTTTCTCATTTGTAAAACGTGGAGTGGTTTGCGGTGTGCAGCCATCAGCTCCTCTGCCACCTCCCCGCTTACGGCATCCATGCAGACATTTCAAATCCCTGCAGTGCCTCTCCTAGCTCCCAGGTGGGAAGTCCAGGCAGCCATGACCAATGGATCAGAGAGATGGCACCAAGCAAAGACCTGGGATGGTTTCTAAGTTTTCCTCTGGGTGTGATACTCTATGAGTCTAAATCCAATATATTTCTACACACTTTGACGTTCTGGGGAGGAAATGGAAGGAACCTGTATCACAGGTGGTGCTCTCAATCCTTCTTTCACTTGAGCTTGTGACTTTGGAAGAGAGAGAAGGGGAGCGGAAGCATGCAGAGGGAACATCTGGGCATGGGGATGGTGTCAGAGTGGAGAGTAGCGTCTCCTGGGTCACAGCCCAGATCTGCCCAGAACAGCGGGGGCCTGGCAGAAAGCAGGACGTACTAACCAAATCCAAGAAGAACATGCTGCAGGAGGCTTGCCAGTGTGACCCAAGAGGGTTTAAATGGAAACTTCAGAGGGGGAAAGGAAATCTGTAAAACCAGGAAAGATGTGGTGCAGCCCAGGAACATCGGCTAGGGCTCTGGACAGCAGCAGAAGTGGCTCTTGCTGACTCAAGCAGAAGGGGAGGGCCTGTACTGGCAGCTACAGAGATGCTCGTGGTGTCAACGGGACAGCTCGATTCGGAACTGGAGAAGACCCAAACAGGAGCCCTTGGACTGTCAGGTGCCTCTCTGAGGAAGGAAAGGGCTGCCTCGCTAATTCTGAGGCCACTGGACTCAGCTCAGCCCAGGGCTGCTCTGGGCAGGGGAGGAGGTGCTGTGGACAGCAGCGTGGCCATCTTTCTACTTCCACTCAGGCACTCAGCCCCTGGATTCCCGTTCCATGGAGACGGCATGGTGGTCGAGGTCGTGCCGCAAGGGGATATCAAGTTGCAAAAAGAAAGGGTCCGTGGATCCTAGATCACTAACCATATAGTTCCTGGTACCATATGTGACAGGAGGGTCACCCCACAACCATAGTGGGAGAGTGACCAGACCTGTACTAGGACAGGGTGAGTGTCTGTCTCATAGACATAGAAGCAAACATCAAATTCAATCTGGCAGGCCTGCTGGGCAGGGTGGAAAGGTGACACCGAGGTGTGAAAAGCTCATCTTTGAGGCTGAGTAGGGTCAAAGGGTAAAGACAGACACTTAACTACCAACCATTGGGACCACGCTGAGTGGAGCACAGGAAGGTGCTGGCGGATATCAGACAAGAATCGAGGCTGGGACTGTCCAGATCTGAGGATGGGGCTCGGGGCCATCCACATCCGCACTGGTGGGGTGTGTCTTGCTGGAGAGAGCTGCACGCAGAGGTCTAGCTGCCCTTCATTGCAGGGTAGATGACATGCCCAGGAGTGTCAGTGATGCTACTCACTGTCAAGAAGGCTCATGAGCTCTTCTGTTGAGGAAAGAAAATCTTCCAAATTCACAGTAGGGCTCCCCCTTATCTGTTCTGGTGCCGGTTCCCAGACGCAGGAGCCAAGTCCATGCTCTGCGGTCCGTCTCCTCACCATGGCTCTGCCAAGCTGGGGCAGAGGGGACGGGCTCAGTGCTGCAGCCACCATCTCGCCTCCATGTGAAGTGGCGGTGGACGCACATTGAGACCTGAATCCTGGTGACATTAACAGAGCTCTGAACCCGTCTGTGCCTGAAAGATTGACCTTCGGATCTTGCTTGGTGACCAGCCATTGGGGAAAATGCTCTGAACCAATAGATTCTCTTTTTGTGTTTAAGCCAGTTTGAGTTGGGTTTCTATCCCTTGTCACCAGAAAAGGTTCCAATAATAGGTAGATGATAACACCAATATTCATCACAACTATGCACTATTTTTTTTGATAACAACTCCAGGAAGTACATGCTATTATCAGGCCCAGTTTGACAAGAAGAATGTGAGGCACAGAAAGATAACAACAGTCTCCTGATGTTAACTTGAAGGACTGGGGCTCAAGTCCACACAGATCTCAAGTGAGAAAAGGGGTGGGGGAAACCCCACCTCTGCTCATATAAGGGTGACTGAGCCCCGTAAGGGACAAAGGGAGAAGATACCAAAAAACCCCAATGTGGCTGTGAAGGGTGGGCACTGGTGATCTCAGGTCTTTAGAAGGGCGTGCCAAATAATAAATCATTATACATCTGTAAGATGAAGTCTTACACAGACATTGTGTGTAGAAGACTATTTTCTTAATGAAAACTGCTATAGATATTATGATGCCAATATTTTAAAGGGAAATAAACACATATGCAGAAAAAATGCTAAAATTTTGTTTTTCTTTCTAGTGGTTACCACTAGGTGATAAGCTTACAGGTGATTTTTTTTTTTTTTTAAAGAAAAACGAAAGCCATTAGGACTAAAAGAGTAAAAAATGATACCAAGGCTTAACCAAGTCAATAGAGCAAAATGCCCCATGTTGTGCCCTGAGAGTGTGAACCGGCACGTTTGACAGCTGAGAAACTCGGCCTACATGAAACAGCTGAGAAGATGATGACCTGCGTCCTGGAAGAGATAGGTTTTGCGGGGGTCGTGACATCTGTCTGCACATATTTGACAGTTGTCCCGTCAGGGCGTGTCCTGATAGCGCCCTCTGGAACAGCACCCCGCCTGCCTCTCACGGAAGAAAAGTAGGACTCTTAAGTCCTGATGAACCCAGGGCCACACTCGAGCCTTTAAGGAGACCTTTCCCAGCGGCTGGTGGGCCTCTGGGCCCAGGGACCGGCACGTACCCCCTCTTTTGGAGTTCCTGTGGAGCCGTCTCGGGCTCTGTATGGGGTCTGCATTTGATCACTTTTTTTTTTCTCTTTAAGATGAACACCTGCAAATTGATGAATCCTGGGGCAATTGGAAAAGCCCGTGTAACCATCAACAGACTCAAGATTGGAAAGGGGGTTAACATCGTCCTCAGGGTTATCCTACCCAACACAGAAAAATTGGGTTTGTTTCTGAGCCCTTCCACCTTGCTACTCTGTGACACCCTGTAGCAGAGACAAAATGCTCTCAGAAGTTGCTTCATTACAGCTCAGTTAAATTGGAGTAACTTCTTAGTGGACTAGCCCTGTAAAAGCTGGGTTCCCAAGAAGCAGGTAAGCTGGTGACACAGATCAGATCTAGCGGAGGGTGGGTTTCTAAGTAGGAGCCGAATCTTCATTGATGAGGATAGCAGTAGTCAAGGTGCCTGTGAGGAAAATATTGCAGGTGGGCAAGTGTGGACATCTGTCACATGTGCTGCTGAGGGGATAGGCTGTGAGCTGAGCAGCTTGCAGCGACCTTGCAGCCATCTCTAGGGGAGGCCCCTCAGGAGCACCGAAGGTGACAAGGAGACAGGGCAGAGAGATGGGGTGACTGAGACCCAGCCCTTTTAGTGTCATCGATTTGGCCAGTCCAGGTGTTGACCAGTAAATGTCTCTTAGCCACTCTGAGTTATCTTCCTTCCCTCAGAGCTCAAACGTCCGGACTTTTTTACTGCTCACCTTCAAACCACTGGGGTTCTTCCTACAAGGGAAGTGGGGTGATGGTAGGAGATTGAAATGGGATGGAATGGGAAGTTAAGCAAACAGGAAAGTTATATTTCTAAAGCAAGGAGCATTTTCTCCGCATTTAAACCACAGATAAAAAGTTTTGGGGATATTTCCTGGTCTGAGCTTCTAAGCAATGCATATATGTGGCTCATTTAAAAGCACTTCTGGCCCTGGCTTGGTGGCTTAGTTGGTTGGAGCATCCTTCCATACACCAAAAGGTTGTAGGTTTGATCCCCAGTCAAGGTGCTTATAGGAGGCAACTAATCGATGTTTCTCTTTCACATCAGTGTTTCTTTCTCTCTCTCCTCTCTCTCTCTCTCTCTCTCTCTCTCTCTCTCTCTCTCTCTGTCAACTCAATAAGCATATCTTTAGGTGAGGATTTAAAAAAAATTTTTTTTAAAGAGTCCTGGCTTCTGCAGCTCAGTGGGTTGAGTGTGGGCCTGGAAACCAAAGGGTTGCCAGTTCAATTCCCAGTCAGGGCACATGCCTGGGTTTCAGGCCAGGTCCCCAGTAGGGGGTGCATAAGAGGCAACCACACATTGATGTTTCTCTCCTTCTCTTTCTCCTTCCTTCCCCTACTCTCTAAAAATAAATAAATAAAATCTTTTGTCAAGGAAATGCAAGGAAATACCGAAGAAACTGGGAGTTAGCCAAGGCGCCGTTAGGGCAGCGGCCGATCCGTTGCTTGCTTCTGGGTATCAGATAACATTTTCGCATTCTGCTTCTGTACTCTGCTTGCACCATGTCGTAAGCTTCCGCCTGAACCTAGAGTATAAAAGTCCCCTGAATCCTTTGTTCGGGGCCCAGAATTTGGAGACTGCCTCCTCTGGGTCCGTGCGCGTAATAAAGCCTCACTCCGTTACCCCGAATCGCACCAGAGTCATTATTTTCCGTATTATTTTCCGTAACATTTTAAATTAAAAAAAAAAAATTAAAAAGCACTTTTGCTCCTTAGAGTGAAAACCCCAGAGAAGGCCATGTGCCAGCAAGGCCACTGGGGAGAGGGTCAAGGTGGCATTTCTCATCAATGCCATCCAGGAAATAGTATTGGGACAATAGACAGGGCATCCATCTGAAAAAAGAAAGGTGAATCTGTACTTCAATTATATATCTGAACAAAGTCAACATAGATCAAATATTTAAATGTAGAAATAAAACCATAAAAGTTCTAAAAGAAAACAATCACTACTTTTTCACTTCAGAGGGAGGAATGCCTTTATTAGCATAAACACAAGATACAAACCAAAAGGGGAAAACAATTGTTAAAAATGACTATGTAACAATCAGGTTTTCTCTGCACAGTCAAAACTACCATAACCAAAATCAAAATGCAAATACCAAACTGAGAAAAACTATTTTAATCAATATCACAAGGTGCAAATATCCCTAATATATAAAGACTGAGAAATCAATGAAAGACCAGCAATCAGATGGAAAACGGGAAAGGATGTGAACTGGACAGACATTCAGAATGGGATCAGGAAGCCCTTGAGCTTTCAAGGAAACACTCAACAGCCTTCATGAGAAGACAAAGACAGTTCACATTTACACTGACATCCATTTCTCATCTTTCAGAAAGTGATCACATGACATGTCCAACAAGACGTCTGGAACCAAGTACTTTGATTCATCCTAGGTGTTTGTGGAATAGTACAGTTTTGATGGGGGCAATTTGACAACATCTATCAAAACCATACGCACAATTATCCCTTAACCAGGGACTCTGCCTCTGGAAATTTGTCTACAGTGTCTCACACAAGTGTGAGCAGTAGGATGTATAAAAATGTTTAGTCAGCATCACTTTTATTTGCCAAAGATGGGATGCAACACAAATATCTAACAATCTGAAACCGGTTAAATAAACCACGGCACAGTCTTCTACTCTCAATGTAATAAAATATAGTCGTCTTGGCGCTGAAGAGCCATCTGACTGCCAATGGATGTTAAGAGCAAGTTCTCCAGGCCCAGGAGCTGGAGACTGTCCTGGTACCTCTGGAAGGGTTTGGTCTCCGCTAGAGGCCTTTAGACCTCACCAGAGGCTGGCTGTCAGGTGGGTTCCAGCAGAGGGGTGGACCTGGCCTGCATGAACTTGACCACAGAATGGCTACTCTTACAAATGGCTGGGCAGAAACTGTTTTCAGATGGGTCAATGAAGTACTGAGTGAGAGGCCTGGAGTGACTCCTCTGTGAATGAGCTTACCTGTGTGTGAGTGTGTGTGCATTCATGTTGTAGTTGTGCATGGGCGAGTATGTGTGCTGTGTGAATGCATGCACACATACTCTGGTGATTCGGCACATGTGAGTGTGCAAGGCCCTGTGATTGTGCATGTGTGAGCATATATGTTGTGAGTGCCCACACATGTGTGAGTGCATGCACATGTGCTATGGTTGTGCATGGGTTCGTGTGCACACATGAGTGTGCACATGTGCACCACATGCATGTGTGCTGTGGTATGTGCATGGTGGTGTGGGCGCATATGTGCTGTGGTTGTGTGTGACTTGTGCAGGCATGTGCAGGCACCTCCCCCACAGCTGCACACATCTGCTCTGTGGTCTGACTAGAATTCTTTCCAAAACTCACCACTTATTGGAGTTCTTACCGAGGAAAGACCTAGAGAACGTGGCCCCTGCCATGTGAGATCAACGCGGCTGGTGCCTGGAGTGGCACACAGGGCCGACTCCCTGGGAAGAGATGCTGCCCATGGAGACGGGGATGGGGTTGGCCTGCCAGTGGACGGGGAAACAGAGCCGCTTCCTGGGCCTTTGATGTTGGGCCCCGGAGGGGCCTGGCTTGGGCACTCCTTCTCTGCCCACTTCCCTGGCTCAGAGGAAGGATTCTGGAGGCCCACACTGGGCAGGAAGCACAGCTGTCGGCATTTTTGGTTAAGGACAAAGTAGAGAGGACTTTCTTAAAGAAAGAGCAAGACAGAGAGGGAGGGAGGAGGGACTGTAAACAGACAGGAGGGGGAAAGGAGCCTGGTGGGATTTGGGAGAGGGAATGAGGGGGACTACTGAAGTATTTTTCTGAGGGGAAGAGAGTTTGGAAGCCGAAGCCAGAGTGAGTTTGTTAAATGTGAATTGTATGGCGGCATGCGGAGGACTTTTTCTGAAAAGACAAAATATTGCCCCAGGCATAGTAGCAGGTCCTGCACGCCCAGCATACACAGGTGGGTAGAAAGAGCACCAGGAAGGGGGTCAGCGGGCCCAGAGCTGGCATATGCATGTGAAGGCGAGTGTATATGTGTGTCGGGGTGAGGGGAAACTGGAAGGAGCCCCAAGTAGTGCAATTGTTTTTCTCCTGAAGGCTAAAATTCATGGGCTGCTGGCCAACAGCCACATTAGGATAAGAAATGTAATCTGTTTATAATAAGTTTGCAAAATCCATCTTGTTGGTGCAATGAGTGTGTAGAGCACCATAGCCCGCAAGTCGCTGGCCTTGGCCTGGTGTCCATGACAAGCACACCGGAGCTAACAGGCAGTGTTTGTAAAGCCCGTCTGCCTCCTTTCTCAACCCTCCACTGTTGTGTGGGTGGATAAACACATTCCCAAAGAGAAGAGCTGAAGTGTCTGAGAGCCAGTGGAAGCTGCTGCTCCCCCTGGGCTGGTGCCACTGCTGCTACCATAGCACAGACTTGGAGTGACCTCTCCAAATTGGCAGGCACCCCAGACATCTCGCTCATCCCACCCATGAAAAACCCCAGGTCCCTGCAAATATCCTCCTGCTAGGTCCTGGGCTCTGCTAGGTCTCCCCACGCTGGACAAATGGGGCTGCTGCCACATTGTTGTGCCTCCACTTACAGCAAGATTCTGGGTCTGCAGTGCCCACCACTTCTCAGAACAATAGCAAACGGAAATAACAGCCAGCATATGTGGGGCACTTACTGTGAGCCTGGCACCATCTGAGCATTTCACGTGCATGCCCTCATTGTACCTACCTGCAACCTCCCAGGGAGCCTCCATCACTACCCCATTGCACAGACATGGGAGGGAAGTTGGAGCTCTTAAGCAACTTGCCCAAACTCCCACCATTAGTGGGGTTTGGGTGGAGCCTGAGTTTGAACTCAGGTTTTTCCAATTGCCAAATCCCAGCTCTTTCTCATCAAGCCATGATATTCTCTCCCTCCCACACAGACACCCCCAAGGCTTCTCTCCCAGAGCCCTGTAGGTCCCCTGACACCCCACCTCTCCCTTCCTTCTGAGCTCTGCAAACTCATATCTCCAAAGGGTACTCATTCCTTCTGTGTGGAATCAAGTAAACAATAAACTGTGATGGCTAAAAGCAAGGGCATTTTCAGCCAGACCCACTTGGAATCCTGCTTCAGCCTCACTCTAACCCTGGGAGAATTCTGTAAGAATAGGGGCACCCTGCCCACCCACAGGGCAGTGCAAAAGGTGAATGGAATAAAGCAGAAACAGCCAGTGTATGCACATGAGCAGCTCCATGAGGGCAGGTGACAAATGTGGTGAGGAGGACATGTGCTGGGTGTCCCACCACCAATTGCACTCCTTCCCCATCTTCTGACTTCTCCCACCCAGGATGGTGTCTTGGGAAACCCGAGCAGGAAGCTAAGACTTGCATTTGTACCCAAGTGTTTACAAGCTCCTCCACAGTGTCAGTGGAGACCATCTGGGGAGCCTGGGCTTCCACCCACGCCCCCAGCAGTAACGGGGCTCCCCTCCCCTTCCCCACCAGGTGGTATCAGAGGAGGCCTGGGGGAGCCAGGACTCACTCCTCCCCTCAGGGGTAATGAGGTCATGTGAGCAATAGCCGTGAGGCATCTGACCCCTTCATTCGAGGGAACTATTAGTGGAGGCCCTGTGAGAGCTGGAACTTCTACCCACATCGAGCAGTATGGTGGAGGCACCTTCCTACCCCATAACTCTGTGTCAACAAAGGCTGACTGTGGGACCTGGACTTGCACCCCCACATGGCAGTAAGGAGGCAGCTCCCTACTACTCCCACCTCCCCTGCTGGAGCAGTGTCAGGGGAGATTAATGTAAGATCCACAGTCTCATCACATAATACCCAAAATGTCCAGGTTTCTATAGAAAAACACTCACCATGCCAAGAACCAGGATCACCTTGTATGAAAACAGCCAGTTAATAAACACCAACCCTAAGATGGCAGAGATGTTAGGGTGATCTGACAAACGTTTTAGAGCAAACACAGTAAAAATGCTTCAAAGAGCAATCGTAAATATGATGCAGGGCGCAGCCAGGAGGGGGGCCCCCAAAATAGGGATTTGGAATGGGCCCAGAACTCAGGGTGTCCAGGGAATATTAGAGGGACATATAAGATGTCCTCATCCCTTCCCCCACAGGTATGAGTTGGGGGAAGGGACACATGGAGCAGGGACATGAAGAGCTGCTAATCCATGGCATGGTCCTTTAATATATCTATAGCCTTTGGCTGGTAGCTTAGATGTGTTAAATAGCTGTGACCATGCTCTGAGCCAGAGGGATAGAAAGGACTCCCCCCAAGACGTGACTGGGGGAGGAACCTCAAGTCACAGCGCCTGCGTTGGAGCTTGGAGAAGATTGGCTCCAGAAAATGGGGACACACCTGCCCAGACTCATGATGGCATCCCAAAAATACTTGGAATATACGGGAATGTGGGCAGGTGTAACTGATTGTAGGAGTCGGAAATGGGGATACAGAAGAGATTTGGCGCCAGGATTTAAACGGAGAAGCGGCAGCCATTAGAAGAGGGAATCCATGTGCTTTCCCAAGAGTTAGGACCCTCACAACCCTGTGAGGGAAAATCACCATGTGGCGTTAGCAGAGAATTGCCACGTGGCTTTTCCAGAGTGGGGACCCCTTCCCCACAGCTTTGGTAGAAGAAGGACCACACGGCTTTGGGGTGCTCCTTTGGCTGTGTGGCCTGGGAGCAAGAGAGACTGCCTGAAAGAAGGGTGAAAGGACTCTTGCCAGTAGGCCATGAGAAGGTGCCACATGGCTTTGGATTAATTAGAGATCCTGCCTGGACGACGACACAGCTGACAGTGTCAAGAGCCTGGATCCCGGATGTGTGCTTCTCTTCCTTGCAAGTACGGCACCCTGAATTAGGGCAGAGGGAGATAGGAGGCACTGTGGGCATCTGTGGGTATCCTGAAGGACTTTGATATTTTAATGAAGTTAAGTTGCTACTTCAACTCTGTATAGCATTAAATAAACATTTCCTTTCCTTTTCACAAATCTCTGGCTTTGAGAGGCATCTTTCCATAAGGCGGCAGACAATAATGGACCTTCTGTTTGCTCTGTAACAAATACTCTTAAGTGAAAAACAAAAAAGTCCCAGACGAGAAAGATAAAATAGAAAGAAGAGCCATGTAGAAATTTTGGAACTGAAAAAAAGTCACCCAACAACAATAACCACCCACCTCCATGGAGTTCCTCCACAGCAGAACAGAGAGGACATACAGCAGGCAGGAAGATGGACAACAGCAAACACCAATCTGCACAGAGAGAAGAATATGGGCTGAGAGAAAATCACAGAGCTCAAGGACCTAGGAGCTATATTAGAAGATCTAACTTTTGTAGACATTGGAGTTCTGGAAAAGAGGGAAGAATTAGAAAAGTGCTGAATTAAATAATGACTTAAAACTCCCCAAATTTGGCAAAAAAAAAAAAAAAAAAAGCTCATGGATTTAAGAAGCTGAACAAACCTCAAATAGAATAAACCTCCCAAAATGCATATCGAGACATGGCACACTCAAACTTCTGAAAGACAAAGAGAAAAAAATACACTTCACCTATGGGGGGCGGAGTTTGAATGATACCAAGTTGTCATTAGAAACCATGGAGGCCAGAATATTTTTAAATGCTGAAAGAAAAATCAAGGTATTCTCAGAGAAAGAAAAACTTAGAATATTTGTCACCAGCTGACATACTATATAAGAATGGTTAAAGGAAGCTTTCTGAACAGAAAGAAAACAATAAAAGAAAAACTACAGGAAGATCAGTAAGGAAGAAAGAACACAATAAGCAAAAATACTGATAAATATCATAGACTTTCCTTTCCCTCATGAGTTTTCTAAATTATGATGATGGATGAGGCAAAAACTGTAACATTGTCTAAAGTGATTCTAAATGTAGGTAGAAGAAATTTTTAAGACAAATATTATAAACAGAGGTTAAAGGGATATAAAAAGAGGTAAGCAAATGTTCCACACTTCACTCAAACTTGTAAAATGATGACATAAGAAAACTGCGGTCTCAGCAGATGCAGAAAAATCATTTGGTACTATATAACAAATATTTCTGATAAGAATTCTCAGCAAACTAAAAATTGATGGGAAGTTCCTCAATCTGGAAGGGGCATCTACTAAAACCTATAGCTAACATCATTCTTAATGGCAGAAGACTGAATACTTTCCTCCTAGGACCAGAAAGCCTCAAGATCCGGTTGTACACTGAAGATTCTATCCAGTGCAATACAGTAAGAAACAGAAAGAGGTGAGACCCAGCTTGGAAATGGAGAAGTAAAGCTGCCCTTATTTACAGATAACACGAGAATCTATGTAGAAAATTCTATAGAAACAAAAACTACTAGAGCTGAAAAAGTGACTTTAGTAAAGATTCAGGATATGAGATTAATGCCCAAAAATCAACTATATTTCTGTACACTTGCAATGAACAATTGGAAATTGAAATTTTAAAAATACCATTTACAATAGTATCAAAAAGTACAAAATAGGGGGAAGGAAGATGGCGGTGCAGTAGGAAGGAGCAGATTCCACTTCCCCCTACACACGGGAGAAAAACCTGGCTGATCTACAGAGGAACAGAGCAAACAACCAACAGAAACATAGCATATTTGAAAATAGAGATCAAAAATTGTAGCGGACATTGAAAAACCAGATGGTAAGGAGAGTACTTCAGAACAATAAGAGCCCAGGGATCAGCGCGGAGACCAGGGTGGCTGAGGTCCCGGGCCCAGTGCTTGCCAGGCCTGCCACAATACTCTAGGGAGGGAGCTTGGTCAACTGCTCCCTCCACAGCCAAACAAGGTTTCAGCAGCACCGGGAGAGACCTGGTTGCTTGAAGTCTCACAGAGTGGAGTTAAGGTTTGAGTGGCAAACACACTGGGGCTGTGAGCACCCACGCATAGCCCTGGGAGGAATGCACACCTGAGCTCATGTGACTGGAGGCGCCTGTGCATGTGAACAGAGACAACTGCATGACCAGAAGTGCCCACATGCGACCAGAGACCCGTAGCCCACACTGGGAGCCTGGGGAATGCGAGGGATCCGTAGGAGAACCAGAGCCCACACATGTGAACCCAGGGAGTGTGCACGATCCATGGGAAACCCGGAGCTCACTCCCATGAAATTAGGGTGAGTGCACGCAAAGCAGGAAATCTGGAACCTGCACCTGAAAACATGGGGTAGGCACTCACCGGTAGGAGACCCAAGCTCACACCCATAAACTCGGGAAAATGCACGCTCCCCAGGAGGCTCAAAACATATGCCTGAGGCCCTGTGCTGAGAGGTGCCAGGCTAGCTCTGGGGAGAGTGCATGGCTAGTCCCGGGGAGAGTAGCCCAAAGATAACTGAGTGCTGAACAGGGAGAAAAGCAATACTGTCACCCCTTGGCCATTGCAGCCAGCAAGACCAGAAAAACTGGCTTGGCAAGTTTGAAAACAGCAAGTTTTTTTTGTTGTTGTTTGTTGTTGCTGTTGTTTTGAATAATTTTTTAATTATTTTTAAAATATTTTTATCTCTTTTACCCTCAACTCCTTTTGCTTCTCTTTACTTCTTTCTTGTTTTATTCCTTTTTCCTTTCTTTCCAATTTCATCTCTTCTTCCTTCCTCTTTTTTCATTTTTTTCTTCCTTTTCTCTTTTTAAATACCCATGAGTGAGGCAAAAAAAAAAAAATCTGGAACTGTGAAAAAACCAGAGTTGGTCCCAAAGAAGGGGCATTCCAACAGCTGAGACAGTGGAAGCTGTGAACACCAGGATACCCGAAGGAGACTGAATCACTGAATCTCACAGGTATTCTACCACAAAAGTTCACACCATAAACCCAGGGAGCCAGAACAGATCAATTTAAGAAGCTGAGGCTAACAAGAAGAGTTTCACAAACAATGGGAAGACAAAGAAACAATCCCCAAATGAAAGAAAAGGAGGAAGCCCCAGCAAGAATGCTAAATGAAATGGAGGCAACTCAACTATCAGATACTGAGTTCAAAGCAATGGTTGTCAGGAAGCTCCATGAGCTCTCAATGAGCTACCAGAAACTACAGGGAAGCTACGATGAACTCACTGCAAACTATATCAACATGAAAAAGGAAATAGAAACTATCAACAAGGGCCAAGAGGAAATGAAGAATACAATTTCTGAACTGAAGAACACAGTGGAAGGAATGAAAAGCAGACATGATGAAGCAGAAGATCGGATCAGCAAGTTGGAGGACAAAGTAGAAAAAATACACCCAGAAAGAGCAAGAAAACAAAAAGAGGCTCAGAAGAGGGATTAAGAGAAATGCAAGACAATATGAAACATAATGATATCCGTATAATAGGGATATCAGAAGGAGAAGAAGAAGAGCAAGGGATAGAAAACCTATTTGAAAAAGTAATGATGGAAAACTTCCCTAATTTGATGAGAGAAAAAGTCATACAAATCCAGGAAACACAGCGAGTCCCAATCAAGAGGAACCCAAAGAGGCCCACTTCAAGACACATCATAATTAAAGTGGCAAAATTCCAAGACCAAGAGAGAATCTTAAAGGCAGCAAGAGAGAAAAAGGAAGTAACATACAAGGGAGCCCTGATAAGGTTAGTAGCTGACTTCTCAATGGAAACGCTCCAAGCCAGAAGAGAATGGCAAGAAATATTCCAAGTAATGAGAACCAAAAGCCTGCAACCAAGGCTACTTTACCCAGCAAGGCTTTCCATCAAGATAGAAGGCCAAATAAGGAGCTTCCCAGAGAGAAGTCTAAAAGAATACACCTCTACCAAACCAGTTCTGCAAGAGATACTAAAGGGACTGCTTTAAGGAAAGGAAGGAAAAAAGAGACAGAGAGAGAGGAACACAGGTATGAAAATGGCAATGAATAAGTACCTATCAATAATAACCTTAAATGTAAATAGATTAAATACGCCAATCAAAAGACATAGAATAGCTGAATGGATAAGAAAGCATGACCCACACATATGCTTCCTACAAGGGACCCACCTCAGGACAAAAGACCTACACAGACTCAAAGTGAAGGGCTGGAAACAAATTATCCAAGCAAATGGACAGGAAAAAAAAAGCTGGGGTAGCGATACTCATATCAGACAAAATAGACTTCAAAAGAAGGGCCATGAAGAGAGACTCCAAAGGTCACTTCAAAATACTCAAGGGAAGAATCCACCATGAAGACATAAGCATTATGAATATATATGCACCCAACATAGGAGCACCTAAATACATAAAGAAAATCATAAAGGACTTCAAGAAAGATATTGACAGCAACACAATTATAGTAGGGGATTTTAACACCCCACTGTCAAAAATGGACAGATCTTCCAAACAAAATATCAACAAAGATATTGTGGCATTGAACAATACTCTAGATGAAATGGACTTAACTAATATATGAGAGCCCTTCATCCCAAAGAAACTAAATACACATTCTTTTCAAATGCACATGGAACATTTTCATAGATAGACCACATGATAGGAAACAAAACAAGCCTCAAAAAATTCAAGAAAACTGAAACCATACCAAGCATTTTCTCTGACCACAAGGGAATAAAACTAGAAACCAACCTCAAGTGAAAAAACCCAAAACACTCAAAATCATGGAGATTGAATAGCATGCTATTAAACAATGAATGGGTCAAGAATGAAATTAGGGAAGAAATCAAAAAGTTTCTGGAAACAAACAAAAACGAACTCACAAACAACCAAAACTTATGGGACACAGCGAAGGCAGTCCTGAGAGGGAACTTCAGAGCGATACAGGCCTACCTAAAAAAGATAGAAACATTTCAAACAAACAACCTAACCCTATGCCTACAAGTACTAGAGGAACAAAAACAAAGACAGCCCAGAGCAAGTAGAAGGAAGGAAATAACCAAGATCAGAGCAGAATTAAATGACATAGAGACTAAAAGCACAATTCTAAGGATCAATGAATCCAGGAGCTGGTTCTTTGAAAACATAAATAAAATTGACAAGCCTTTAAGCAGGTTCATCAAGAAAAAAAGAGAGGGGACCCGAATAAACACAATCAGAGATGAAAGAGGAGATATTACAACTGACACCACAGAAATACAAAGGATTGTAGGAAATTACTATGAAGAACTGTATGACAAGAAATTTGAAAACCTAGGTGAAATGGACAAGTTTCTAGAAAAATATAATCTTCCAAAACTCAAGGAAGAAGAAGCAGAAAGCCTGAACAGACCAATAACAGTAGATGAAATTGAAGCAGTAATCAAAAACCTCCCAACACACAAAAGCCCTGGACCGAATAGTTTCACAGGAGAATTTTACAAAGCATTTAAGGAAGAGCTAACCCCTATCCTTCACAGACTATTCAAAAAAATCCAAAATGATGGAAAACTCCCAAACTCTTTTTATGAAGCCAGCATCATCCTAAGCCCAAAACCAGATAAAGACACAACAAAGAAAGAAAACTTCAGGCCAATATCGCTAATGAACATAGACATTAAAATCCTCAACAAAATATTGGCAAACTGCATCCAACAATACATTAAAAAGATCATACACCATGACCAAGTGGGATTCATCCCAGGGATGCAAGGATGGTTCAACATTCACAAATCAGTAAATGTAATACATCACATAAACAAAAGCAAAGACAAAAATCACATGATCATATCAATAGATGCAGAAAAAGCACCCATTTGTGCTTTTTTGATAAGGTGCAGCACCCATTTATGATAAAAACACTCAGCAGAGTGAGAATAGAGGGAGCATTCCTCAACATAATAAAGGCCACATACAAGAGACCTACAGCCAACATCATACTCAATGGGCAAAATCTAAAATCTTTTCCACTAAGATTGGGAACAAGACAAGGATGTCCACTTTCACCATTTCTTTCAATATAGTATTGGTAGTCTTAGCTACAGTGATTAGACAAGAAAAGGAAACAAAAGGCATCCAAACTGGAAAGGAGGAAACAAAACTATCATTGTTTGCAGATGACATGATGGTATACATAGAAAATCCTATAGACTCAGCCAAAAAGCTGCTCAACCTAATAAATGAATTTGGTCAAACAGCTGGATACAAAGTCAATATCCAGAAATCAAAGGCATTTTTGTATACCAACAATGAAACAGCAGAACCAGAAATCAAGAAAAAATCCCATTCGATATAGCAAAAAGAAAAATAAAATACCTAGAAATAAACCTAACCAAGGAGGTAAAAGAACTATACTCAGAAAACTACACAGCACTGAAGAAAGAAATCAAAGGAGATACAAACAAATGGAAACATATACTGTGTTCATGGATTAGAAGAATCAACATCATCAAAATATCCATACTACCCAAAGCAATTTACAGATGCTATGCAATACCTATTAAAGTACCAATGGCATATTTCACAGACATAGAACAAACACTTCAAAAATTTATATGGAACCATAAATGACCTCGAATAGCTGCAGCAATTTTAAGAAAGAAGAGCAAAGTACCTGACACCAAATCACAATACCTGACTCCAAACTGTATTACAAGGTCACTGTAATCAAAATAGCCTGGTATTGGCATAAAAACAGGCACATGGACCAGTGGAACAGAACAGAGAGTCCAGAAATAAACCCAAGTCTCTATGGTCAATTAATATTCGACAAAGGGGGCAGCACCATAAAATGGAGTAAAAATAGCCTCTTCAACAAGTGGTATTGGGAGAACTGGACAGCTATGTGCAAAAAAATAAAATTTGAGCACCAACTTACACCATATACAGAAATAAATTCAAGGTGGATAAAAGATTTAAATATAAGCCGTGACATCATTCAAGTCCTAGAGGAGAACATAGGCAGGAAATCTCAGATATTTCATGCAGCAACATTTTTACTGATATGTCGCCTAAAGCAAGGGACATAAAGGAAAGAATAAACAAATGGGACCTCATCAAAATAAAAAGGTTCTGCACAGCTAAAGAAAACAGTATTAAAAAAAAGAGAACCAGCTGTATGGGAAAACATATTTGCCAATGATACCTCAGACAAGGGCTTAATCTCCAAAATATATAAAGAACTTACACGACTCCACTCTAAGAAGACAAGCAACCCAATTAAAAATGGGCAAAGGACTTGAATGGACACTTCTCCAAGGAGGACATGCAGAGGATCCAGAGACACATGAAAAGAGGCTCAATATCTCTAGCTATCAGAGAGATGCAAATTAAAACCACAATGAGATACCACTTCACACCAGTCAGAATGGCCATCATAAACAAAGCAACAACCAACAAGTGTTGGAGAGGTTGTGGAGAAAAGGGGACCCTAGTACACTGTTGGTGGGATTGCAGACTGGTACAACCACTATGGAAAGCACTATGGAATTTTATAAAAAAAACTAAAAATGGATCTACCTTTTGACCCAGCAATTCCACTGCTAGGACTATATCCTAAGAACCCTGAAACACCAATCCAAAAGAACCTATGCATCCCAATGTTCATAGCAGCACAATTTACAATTGCCAAGTGCTGGAACTAGTTGCCCATCAGTAAATGAATGGACCAAGAAACTATGGTACATTTACACAATGGAATTCTATGCAGCAGAAAGAAAGAAAGAGCTCCTACCCTTTGCGACAGCATGGTGGAACTGGAGAGCATCATGCTAAGCGAAATAAGCCAGGAGGTGAAAGACAAATACCACATGATCTCACCTTTAACAGGAACCTAATCAACAAAACAAATGAACAAGCATAATATAACCAAAGACACTGAAATTGAGAACAGGCTGCCAGTCACCAGAGGGGAGAGGGGAGGGAATTTCAGGGGAAAAGGGAAAGGGTTCAGAGCAACAAATCTAAAAGACACATGGACAAAGACTAGGGGTGTGGAAATGGGAGGGAGGTGGGAGGGCTGGGGCAGTGGGCTGGGATGGGAGTAAAAGACAAAAAACTGTACAAGAACAACAATTAAAATTTTTTTAAAAAGTACAAAATAAAGGGAAACCAACAGAAGATGGACAAGATCTAGACACTGAAAGTTACAAAACATTGGTGAGAGAAATTAAAGAGAACCTGAATAGATAGATAATGAGCTCATGGGCCAGAAGGCTCAATACTGTCTAGGTGTAAATTCTTAGGAAATTGATCTGTAAAGTCCATCTCAGCAGTTTTTGGTAGAAATTGACAAAGTGATCCTAAAACCTCTATGGAGTTACAAAGGTCTTAGAATAGTCACAACAATTCTGCAAAAACTGAAGTTGGAGAACTAATGGTGCTTGATTTCAACACTTATTATAAAATTACAATCATTAGGAAAGTGGAGTAAAGATAAACATAAATGTCAATGGAACTTCAGAATAAAGAGTCCAAAAATAGACCCACTCATGTATGGACCACTGATTTCTGACAAAGTTTTCAAGCAAGGCAGTGGAGAAATGATAGTCTTTTCAACAAATGTTGAGGGCATGCTGGGATATTCACAGGCAAAAAAATGAACTTCAATTACACCATACACCATAGATAAAAATTAATTCAAAATAGATCACCATGGATTAATGTATCTATAGCTTCTAGAAGGAAATAGAAGAAAATCTTTATTACCTTGGGCTAGGCAGAGATTTCTTAGATACAACACCAAAAGCATAATCCATAAAATAATTGAGAACTTCTGGCCAAGATGGAGGCACAGGTAGATACACTTTGCCTCCTTGAACAACCAAAAGAAGGACAATAACAGACTTTACAACAAAAAATAACCTGAACTTCCAGAAAACTTACCTGTATGGAAGTCCAACAACAAAGGAGTTAAAGAAGAAACATTCATTCAGGCTGGTAGGAGGCGTGGAGACAGGCAGCTAGGGTGGAAAGAATGCAAGGCAAGGTGGTGGCTGGAGGACTGGGTGAGTGAGGTGGTGGCTAGTGGTCCCACATTTGAGAGTGGATAACACCAGGAGGAATGACTAGGGAGCGAGGCAGACTGTATAACCCAGGGTTCTAGTGCAGGGAACTAAAGCTTCAAAACCCTGGCTGTAAAATGCTGCAGAGGTTGCAGCAGTGGGAGAGACTCCCAGCCTCACAGGAGAATTTGTCAGAGAGATCCACAGGGACCTAGACATACATAAACCCACACACCTGGGTATGAGCACCAGAAGGGCCCAATTTGCTTGTGGTAGCAGGGGAAGTGACCAAAAGCCTTCCAAGAGCTGAGCAAGTGGCAGTGTTTCCTCTCAGACTCCTCCCCCATGTGTAGTGCCACAATGCAGCAACTTGGGTTGCCCCACCCTGGCAAATACCTAAGGCTCTGCCTCTTACTACATAACAGGTATACCTAGACCAAAAAATATGTCCCAAATGAAATAACAGATCAAAGCTCCAAAAATAGAACCAAGCAATGAAGAGATAGACAACCTATCAGATACAGAATCAGGATGCTCACAGAAATGATTGAGTATGGTCACAAAATGGAGGAAAAAGTGAAGGCTATGCAAAGTGAAATGAAGAGAAATGTACAGGGAACCAACAGTGATGGGAAGGAAACCAGGACTCAAATCAATGGTTTGGAGAAGAAGGAAGAAATAAACATTCAACCAGAACAGAATGAAGAAACAAGAAAATGTTCAAAAAAATGAGGAGAGGCTTAGGAACCTCCAGGACAACTTTAAACATTCCAACATCTGAATCATAGGGGTGCCAGAAGGAGAAGAGGAAGAGCAAGAAATTGAAAACTTATTTGAACAAATAATGAAGGAGAACCTCCCCAATCTGGCAAAGGAAAGAGACATCCAGGAAGCCCATGAAGCCCAGAGGGTCCCAAAGAAGTTGGACCCAAGGAGGAACACACCAAGGCACATCATCATTAACTTACCTAAGATTAAAGATAAGGAGAGAATCTTAAAAGCAGCAAGAGAAAAGGAGACAGTTACCTACAAAGGAGTTCCCATAAGACTATCAGCTGATTTCTCAAAAGAAACCTTATAGGTGAGAAGGGGCTGGAAAGAAGTATTTGAAGGCATGAAAGGCAAGGACCTCCATCCAAGATTACTCTATCCAGCAAAGCTATCATTTAGAATGGAAGGGCAGATAAAGTGTTTCCCAGATAAGGTCAAGTTAAAGGAGTTCATCATCGCCAAGCCCTTATTATATGAATTGTTAAAGGGACTTATTTAAGAAAAAAAGATGATCAAAAATATGAACAGTAAAATGACAACAAACTCACAACTATCGACAACTGAACCTAAAAATTACAAAACCATAAACAAACTAAGCAAACAATAGAACAGGAACAGAATCACAGAAATGGAGATCACATGGAGGGTTATCAGCTGGGAGGGGGAGGGAGAGGGAGAGAATGGGGGAAAAGGTCCAGAGAATAAGAAGCATAAATGGTAGGCAGAAAATAGACAGGGGGAGGTTAAGAATAGTTTAGGAAATGGAGAAGCCAAAGAGCTTATATACATGACCCACGGACATGAACTAAGAGCAGGGAATGCTGATGGAAGGGGGTTGCAGAGCAGAGGGGAATAAAGGGGAGAAAAAATGGGATAACTGTGATAGCATAATCAATAGAATATATATAAAAATGATTAACATTTTTTAAGCTTAATGTTAAATATAAATTTTATTAAAACACTACATAAATATTCTGTACATTTTTGTATGGTCAATTCACATTAAATTATTTTAAAATAAAATTAAATATGTTGAAAGAAAAAAATAATTGATATACTGGATTCCCTCAAAATAAAACAAAAGCCATTGTTAGAAAATGAAAAGATAAGCTATAAACTGGGAGAAAACATTTGCAAATCATATTTTTAATAATGGGCTCGTATCCGTAACATGTGAAGAACTCCCAATACTCAGAAATCAAATAACTTAATTAAAAATGGGCAAAAGAAAGGAATTAAGGAGTACAAATTAATATTGTAAAGATTATGTATGGTGTCAGATTACTAGATTCACTGGGGGATCACCCTGTAAGGTGTATAAAAGTCTAATCACTGCTCTACACCTGAAACTAATATAATACTGCATGTCAATTGTAATTGAAAAGTAAAATTAAAAATAATTTAAAACTGGCAAAATATTTAAATAGACATATCACCGAAGAAGACAGAAATGACAAGTGTATACAAGATGCTCATTAATGACTAATGATGCATAGTCATTAGAGGGATGCAAATTAAATCACACGGAGACATTGTTATGCAGCAATTAGCATGACTGCAATCAAAAGACTGACCGAAGCAAGCCCGGCTGAGGACATGGAGCCGCTGGAACCCTCACACACACTGCTGATGGGGTTTTAGAACCAGCAGGGCCTCCCCGACTCACAGCCCCCATTCAAGGACTCACTGTCTTAATTTCTTCCCAGCCCAGTTTCCTCTCTACAGGGTCATTGTACAGCCAGCTTTCCAGCATCACATGGGTCCTTCCAGCTTCCTGAGCTTTTCATTTCAAGCACTCTGGAGTCGGTCTAGCTGCTTAGAAACCACCTTTCTGGCGTTTTCTGTGAGGTATCAGATTGTCAAGTCAGTGTGGTGTGTTCAGGACTGCCCAGCCCTTTTAGGTTTGTTTGTTTGCTGGTTGGAAGTGTCTTGAAAGGTGAAATCATTTGTGCCCAACTAAATGAAAGAGAAAAAAGGCACTCAACACTTCTGGACAGTTTTGTTCTACTAGCCAGTATTTTTTGTTAATCCTCACCTGAGGATATGTTTATTGATTTTAGAGGGAAAGGAAGGGGGTTGGGGAGAAAGAGAGAGAGGGAGAGGGAGGGAGGGAGAGGGAGAGGGAGAGAGAGAGAGAGAGAGAGAACACCCATGTGAAAGAGCTGAAAGAGAAACATCAAATCCATGGGTTCCTTCTCATAGGCGCCCTGACTGGGACCCAGCCCTCAACGTTTCGCTGTATGGGAGGACGGTCCAACCAACTGAGCCAACGGGCCAGGGCTCTTCTGGACAGTTTTTTGAGGATTAAATACAGCCTCGGGGGTGTCTGCTACTTAGCACATTTCTGCTTGTTTCTGTCCAAGTCAGAGTAGAGCCCTGCCAAGAAGGACCTGCGCTAAGCTGATAAAACTCAGGCCCTTAGGCCGGGAACCCTGCGGTTTTTTGGTCTTTGGAAGTTCTCCCCCCTGGGCGTCGGGGGAGAGGACTCCCTCCGGGAGGGGGTGCTTTTCCCCAAAGTATCTTCCGTGTCCAGCCCAGGGGAGCAGTTTGCAGTTCGCACACGACTGATCGTGAAACCCCAGCACCCAGGTGGGCGCTCAGGCACGCAGGTGGGACGCGCGGTTCGGGCTGAGCCAGGCTCACAGGTGTGCGCATCTCGCGGGAACCATCTGCGACCGCGCCCGGAACTTTGACGAACTCAGGCTGCCAGCTCTTCTCTGCTGCCTTTTACTTCCCCTAAAGTAATTCTGAGGAGTTTCAGTCCCTCTGAAATGACCAGCTAAAAGTCTCTAAACTTAAAATCAATCAATCGCGCGAAAGACGTGGCGATTATTACTATTATTGTTATCTTCAACCCACAGTTGATGCACAAATGGAGTGGTCAGTCTGGAAGACCCCTGGGGCGGGCCCGAGTCTGCAGAACCAGGTATTGGGAGTCTGCCCGCTGCGGTTCCAGCGGTGGACCGATCGCTCCTGCCGTCTCTGAGCGCAGGAGGCTCTGCGGTGCATGATGCAACCCCAACCCCAGGGTCCCTGTACCGATGCCGCCCCCAAGCTGTGCCCTGAGAAGCTCAGAGAAGCGCACAATGCCTGCTCTCAGCCTTTGTCCAATTTCACTTTTCAAAAACTATCAACAGGTTCAGATGCCATTGCGGGGGGTGGGGGGGGCGGGGGGGGAGGATTTACCGAAGATTTATAAATGGAGCAATCCACTGATAAAAATAAAAATCATCACATGGTTCCATTGAGTGGCAGGATATTTTGTTTTCCTTAGGCAGTGATCCATGATTGACTTATTAAAATACACCCAATGAAATATATAGATTTCTAAGAACGTCTCCCTAAGTATCTGCTGGCTTGCCTCTGTATCGCACACCTGGGGGAGCAGACTGGGGACACAGGCTGCGTCAGCACCCTTCCCTCCAGCTGGGATCCTGGCTGCTTTGGGCTTTGTTCTCTGTTTTGTCCCCTGAGCCCAACACAGTGCCCCAAACAGGGAAGCCCTCATACACACCCCCTGGGGCCCCGAGCTCTCCATCTGTAAAGTGGGACAGTGGTGCCCACCTTACCTTCCTGTTTCCTTGTAAGGGTTCCATTTGCGAAGGAAGGGAAGGGTGCTGGGGAAGGCAGACCTCCGCCAAGTCCTCTCCCTCCTGCTCCTCGCTTTGCCTGTCTGTGAAATAAAGGAAAGTACACTTTATTAGTGATGTTTCAATTATTTTACTTTTTAAAAAGTTGGAGTCATTATTACAAAATATTAACAATTGCTAATTAACAATGATTAATGTTAATTAATAATTAACAATTATTCGGGAACACAGGTACTAAGGATTTTGTTATATTATTTTCTGTATTCTTCTGTATCTTTCAAAGTCTACTGCCCCAATAAAAGAAAAGAAGAAAGAAAAACAATTTGAAGACTCATATGAAATCTGGTCTCTTCCAGTTGGACTTTGTCTGGTTCTGTGTACAGGAAAATGCTCAGTGACCCCGAGTCCTATAGGAACCAGAGATATTACTGTTATTCACCCTGGTTCTGTCCTTCTATTGCTCCACCCCACCCCCACCCCCAGCTGTCCAGGGCAGCTGCTTGCCCAGCCAGGCTGTTGACTTGCTGGTGGGATGGGAGTTTTCTAGTTGAAGACAGGTGAGTCCAGGCTGATGTCATTTATACTGTTCTGATTCAATTTCATCTACCTTCCCCCCAACAATCCCCACCTGTACCAAACAGAAACCTATACCTATCTAAAGAGAACCCTCTATCTGTAATCATTAGAAATTTGCTTTGTGTAATAAAATCCCAAACTTTCTTGGGCTTAACAAAACCACATTGCTAGAGAAAGCTCACATTGACGTTTCCACTCCTCTAACTTAAAAACAGCCAAACTAAATTAAGTAACAACAAAAAGTTGTTCCCCACACAGTGTGCTGTGTTCTTAGCACCACTTTCAGCCTGAAACAATTTCATGCTTGAGTTATTAACTTATGAAAATAGGCACAAAAGGGGAAAAATGTGAACAGATCCTCGGCTGTATTATTAGTCAGTGCTACAGCTGAGTGCATTCCACACAAAGGCGTGTTATTCTGCCAGAGCATCTTGGTTGTGAACAAAATGTAGCTCACTAATGGGTTATGCCTCATATAGCTTTTTGTAATCATTACGTTGCCATTCTCTGTAATTTATCCTGCTTTTCATTAGGAGTATGTGTGCTAGGCAGCGGGCACTCAGGCATGCTCATGTACACAGCAGGCAAAACACACACACACACACACACACACACACACATCTTTTAAGTCTCTTTTAGTTTACAGCTGAAAAGAAAGGTCCTGGAGCTGTTCATCACTGTAGGAAACCCCACTGTACTGATAAAAATGATACCTGGAAACCAGAGTGGTGGATGGATATGAATGTAGAGTCTGAAAAACTGGTGAATTGGGGGTAGCAACTTGAGTAAATGAAGGGAATCTAGAAGCCATCTGAGGAAGCTGGAGACAGAGTGGGAGGGTCTGACCCCCCGAGCCTGTGTCTTTCTTCGGGAGAGCAGTGCTGGGTTCCGACCTCCCAGGCAGAGGCATCTGGTCCCTGGCAGAGGGCTCTCAGATGCCCTGGATTACGACAAGATTCCAGCAACAGCCCTGTCTTTAGGAGATTTCTGGCCTGGGCTCAGTGGTGTTGTCACAGGTGAGTTGAAGAATAAAGGAGGCAGGTTTTAGGCCTACTTGTTTTGGCTTCTGTAGAGTCCAGAATCAGTTAATAGAAGTCAAGTCCTTGAGTGTTTACTTCTGAAAAAAGTTACAACTAAAATAGCAGGCAAGATAATCATCAGGTGAAAGAAACAGGGAGGACACATGAAAACCTTGAAGAAGAAGATGGTTTTCAAAACAAGGGTGAATCACTGGCATGGTCCGCATGGGACTGGGGATCTAGAAAGAGGCCCCCCTCAGAGCAGGGCATCTCCCTGCAATTCTCGGCTGGCAGGAGAAGCCTTGGACCTCTTCTCCATGGGTTAGGGTAGTGGGTTCTCCCCCAGACCCTGGCAAACCAGGAGGGGAGTGATGGGGAACCAAATGTGCTTTTTAACTTCTTTGAAATGTTAATGAATCTTTTGACTGTGTTCTTTCCTCCTTTTTAAGACAGATGTGGTGGCCATGGTTCACTGGCTCAGTTGGTTTGGAGCTTCCTCCCCATGTGCCAGGGCTGAGGCTCAGTCCCGGTCAAGGCACATGCATGGGTGACTGTCAGTGTTTCTCCCCTCCCTCCCTCCCTCCCTCCCTCTCTCTAAAACTCCATCAATAAAAATTAAATAAAAAAGACATGTGCACTCTGTCAGAGGTCCTCTTCTGTTGGGTGCCCATCTTGCAAAGACCAATCTGCTGGCTCCGCCTCGGGCCTCGGTGCCTCCCAGGGCTCAGAGCCCCAGAGCCCCAAGTGCATCTCCAGGGGCCCAACTCCTGTGAAAGCACAGGGGTGCTCGTAGTAACTTTCAGCCTGAATGTCCTGGTAGGTGTTCCACCCAGGCATGGAGAGCTTCCCAGACCCTGGGTCCTGCAGGTGACCAGGCCAGACATACTTCAGGAAGACAGAACTCCCCAAAGATCTGCCTAGCTCTGCCTTCACCCTTCTTTGCTGGTGACACAGTGGGGCAAAGAGGCACATTGAGTTCCCAGGCCTCATGGCCAGGTGGTGTGGGTTCTCCCAGGTGGCACTGAATCCCTGAGGCTCATGTGCCTTAATGGCCCCAGTCCCAACACCAGGGTGCAGTCAAACGGATGGCAACTTGCAGGCTGGGGGAAGATGGCCCAGAGGCCACTGAGGCAGCACCTCGTGCCAGCCACAGGGAAACCGCAGGCCAGTGGGACAGTTCTGGACTCCAGAGGCACAGACTGAGAGACAGGCCCGAGATGCCCCGAGGGGACTCTCCCAAAGATGGCTACAGGCTGTGACAGAGACCTGGGTGGCCTGATGGAATGAACTCTGTCAGATGGGAAATGGGACAGTGGAGAGAGGAGCACTCTTTTTTATTTTATTTTATTTTTATTTTTAATTATATTTTATTGCTTATGCTATTAAAGTTGTCCCATTTCCCCCCTTCATTCCCCTCCACCTGCACACCCCCTCCCACCCACACTCCCCCCCTTAGTTCATGTCCATGTGTCATAAGTTCTTTAGCTTCTACATTTCCCACACTGTTCTTGCCCTCCCCCTGTCTATTTTCTACCCACCGTCTATGCTACTTATTCTCTGTACCTTTTCCCCCCTCTCTCCTCCTCCCATTCCCCTGTTGCTAACCCTCCATGTGATGAGAGGAGCGTTCTTGAGAACAAAAATTCAAGCCTGGGAATCAGCCTGTCTCATCTCACCCCCTCCTAGTTGTCACCTCTCTCCCTGAGCCCATGCACCTGTCTATGAGATCTGTGTCACGGGCGGACCTTCTCCTGTTTTCATTTTTGCCACCTTCATCGTTTTAAGTGCACAGTCCAGGAGAGTTGAGTGTGTATGAACGTTGTTATGTAACAGATCCCCTGAACTCTTTCCATCTTGCAAACCAGGAACCCTGTCCACATTAAACTTCAATTCCCCATTCTCACCTGCCCCAGCCCTGGCACTCACCATTCTTCCTTATGTTTCTATGAATCTCACTACTCTAAGGACCCCTTATTAGTGGAATTATATAGTTGTTGTCCTTCTGTGCCTGGTTTCTGTCCTGAAGACTCATCCATGTTGTAGCATGTGTCAGAATTGCCTTCTTTTTAAAGCTAAATAATATTCCATTATATGCATGCACCACATTTTGCTTATCTATTCAGTCGTGGATGGACGCTTGGGTTGCTTCCACCTTTCGGCTATTGTGAATAATGCTGCCGGGCACATGGGTATGCAAATATCTCTTCGAGATCTTGCTTTTAATCCTATTGGCTATACACCCAGAAGAGGAATTGCTGGATCATATGGTAGCTCTATTTTTAACTTTTTGAGGAACTACCATACTGTTTTCCACAGCAGCTGCACCATTTGACATTCCCACCGACAGTGCATGAAGGTTCCAGTTTCTGCTCATCCTTGCGACGCTTGTTTTTTGTTTTTTTCATAGTTGCCAGCCCAGTCGGTGAGAGATCTTTCATTACAGTTTTGAGTTGCATTTTCCTAATTCTTAGTGATGTTGACCATCTTCATATGCCTGTTGGCCATTTGTATATATGTCATATTTGGAGAAGTGTCTATTTAAGTTGTTTGCCCATTTCAATTTTTTATATTTTTTAAACTTATTTTTAATCCTCACCGAAGGGCATGTTTATTGATTTTGGAGACAAAGGAAGAGGGAGAGAAAGAGAAAAACATTGACCAGTTGCCTCCTGCACGCTCCCCAACCAGGGACCAAACCTGCAGCCCAGGTATGTGTCCTGACTGCGAATCCAGCCTGCAACCTGTTGGTGTGCAGGACAACACTCTAACCAACTGAGCCACCCAGCCATGGCCCTTTGCCCATTTTTTTAAGTGAGATTGCTTGTTTTTTATTGTGGCTGAGTTGTAGGAGTTCTTTTATATCCTCCTCCTATATTTTTCTCCAGCTGAAAAAGATGAATGGGTCCAAGAGCTGGATAACGTACTCGCTGGAGCCTGCAGCCGGGGCGGGGAAAGGCAGCAGCAGACTGAGCTGCGGCCCATCCTCCCAGCCACACGGTCTCAGCAAACACTGCTCATCAAACGCACACCCTGTGTTCACAGCCTTGTGAGCCAAATAGCTGTTTGAAAACCAACGACAAACACTAGCTGTGGAGAACTCTGAAGCAACTAATAGCCACTTGAATGACAGTTCCACTTTTTCCTTCTTGCCCTCCAAAGAAGGGCAGAGAGAAAAGGCTGTTCATGGAAAAATAAATTTAAACGGATCAGTGCTGGGCAACCATTTGCACATCTGTTCTTAACAGGTTTCAGCTGAAACTACTGAAAATATACATAGATCTGTTTATGTGGAACCAGTTAAATATGATAAGATTACAACTTGGAGGGTAACTATGGATTTGGTGGGAAAAAAACCACCCTCTGCACTCGGCGTCCACACATGCTCCTCGTGTTTTACCACAGATGTTGCTGAGGGACTCAGATTTGCTGCGAGTTAAAAAGATCTTCATTATTTGAGATTAGTTACAAACAAACTCAAGATGTCCCACCAGCCTTTCTGCAGCACATAACTCCTGCCTCGCCTCCAATCTGGGCCAAGTCCTTTGTTATCAGAGAGGGGGCCGCAGCTGGGGAATCACTTGTTTCTGAGTAATTCTGTCTTCACTCCCCCGACAAGCCGCTTAGGAGGAAGACGGTATGCGGGCTGCTTGCACATGGGGCCCAGTTGTCTGCTCCGTGGTCTTCAGAGCTGCCCAAGGACAGCAGTGTCCCCTGAGAACCTGCGGGCAGCTGGAGGCTGAGACTGCTGTGGCCTGTTCCTGTAGGCACCGTGTACTTTCAGGAGCTTTTCTTATGTAGCACTTGCAACTACCCTGTGAGGCCACAGTCACCCCGTTCAAGAGCTGAGAAGGCTGAGGCTCTAGGGTGACTTGCCCAAGGTCACACCAACAGTAAGGAATGAGGTGCTCTAAAGGAATGAAGTTTTCCCTCCTGTCTGAGAATGCCGTGGGGCAAGGCCACTGCACAGACCCACACAGCACCCAGTGGAAAGGGAAGGGGAGGGCGGTGGGCACAGCTAGTAAGCAGCTTTAGCTATTGATGCTAGGGGTGGGGGTGCGGACATGTGGGCCCGGACCTTCTGGTTTTTGTAAAGAGAGACAGAAGTTGCTGGATATTTACATGTTGGCTCAGGTATTAAACACAAACAAAATAAAACAAAACAATAAAACCCACTGTGGGGTCCTGGGTGCTGCTGGAAGCGGGAGGAAGGGATTGCATGGGCTTGGCTCCCTCTCCAGGTGGGGACTTGGGGTTTGACTCTCAGGATACTTGTCTCCCAGTGCAGAGGCCTCTGTCACAGGCAATGGGCACCATAGCTCAGCGCCCTGGTCCCTGTCTCCCTTCTAAAGCCTCTTCTTGCATCTTCTCAGGACTACTGGCCTCGCCTCCAGCGCACTGTGAACGTGCACTCATCTATAAACACTTACCTAAGAATTTATCTCTACAAAGTGACATCAGTGTACAAAACACACCGCAAGAATAGCAGTCACATGGCCTCAGAAACAGCCCACATGAACATCCGACAGCATCGCCCCACCCCCGGGGGCTGGGCTGTGATTGGGAAGGTTCTCATTCCTGTGGACCCCATGCTGTGAAAATGTACCTATGTTTGTTCATTGAAAAATAATTATTTTAATGAGCAGCCTAGTGGAAAGTAATTGTGAATGACAACTTTATTACATGGGGATTTTTAGAACAAAGAATATATTACTCACGCTCTGTGACTTGTTTGATGATACTAAATTTTAATTTAAAAATGTTAACGTGTTAGGTTGATGACAAGCGAGTGTGATATTGAGGCTTTAGAGAAATCAGGAAGGCAAAATATGGTTGACAGGCTGCCTCAGTGATCTCCTCAATGTTACTTCATATTTGTCTTCTCTCTCTGTCCTTTTCTTCATTTGAAATGTTCAGTCTCAGATGAGTGAGGGCACACTCCAAGCTGTTAGACCTCTGATGGGGAGGCTGGTAAAACCAGAGGAGGCTCTCTGGGGGCCTCACATGTCGTCTTGTGCAAAGGACCAGCTGTTGTCTCAAAGGCCCCTTGAAGTGGCTACTGGCCCAGGCTACCTAGGAAGCCCTTTAAAAGGGTCAGTTTTTCTGAGCAAAAAACGTGCGACTGCTTTTGCATCATTGTAGGCCTGATAACTAGGAACAAATGATTTTGAAGCAATAGATGAAAAGGTGTAAGGGCCAGCACTGAATGTTAAACCCAGCCCAAGTTTCACTAATTATAAGAATTTTCTCCTGAGATAACTCAATAATTGAATAGAAAAATACAAGTGCATCAGTGCACTAGTTAAAGAAAGGTGCTCTAAAACAGGCAAAAGTGGTTGCTTCCTGCTCTGATATGTCCTAAAGTTCCATGAAAGAGGAGCCATCTTGCCCCAGTCACAGAGCCCTGGGTTGTGGTCTAGGGGCCCACGTGCAAAGGAAGCAGCTGCCCTGTGTCTTGGGAGCCTGATTCACACCTGGGGCAAAGGAGCAGATGACAGGGTGCTGGTGGGGCTGGGGTCTCAGGGATGGTGGGGTCAGTCTCACAGTGTGGCACCTGGAGTGTCTGTCCCTCCCCGAGGGAACGGATGCGTGGCAGTGGGCTGCGGAGTTAGCCATGAGCCAGAGCAGTGCTGTGACCTTTCCTGAGAAAGAGACCAGGATGCAGTCAGAGTCCAGGCTCCAACCACAGACACAGAGCAGCAAACGATAAGGCCGGGCGGCTGGTCGAGGGTTGTGCAGGTGGGTAAGCCACAGCCGTGACACTGGGGAGGTGCGGCACCCAGGGAGGAGGCTGGGTTCTGCTCTAAGAACAAGAGGAAGCCACTCTTGGGTTCCAAGTGGGAGAGAGACATAGCAAAGTGAGCATTTTCCAAAGATCCCATTGGCTTCCGAGTAGAGTCTAGAATGGTGGGAAGCAATGGATGGGAGGCCGGGTGGCAGCGGGGTGGGGGGGTGGGGGGGTGGGGTTGGGCCCGTGATGCCTTTCAAGCATGAAGGGTGAAGGGAAGGTCTCTGGATGAGGCTTCTGACCCCTGGTGACCTCACTGAGTAAAGGACTCAGTAATTCCTACCTGTCAGAGCCTTGTGAGGGCTGGAAATGGTGCATTCCACCTGGCGCACAGCAGGTACCCTGGCAGTGAGGGGATGATGCACTTGTATTGCTCCTCGTTCCCCAGGGGCAGGAGGAACAGGCGTCTGTCTTCAGCAGGGCTCCCCCTCTGACCTCTGCCCCCAGTAAAGTGGGAAGTAGGGCCTGGGAGGGATGGGTGACGGGGCGGGTGCCATTTTTCTTTCTGAGAAATCATGTGCGTATCCATAAGCAACACAGTGATGCAATGAACTTCCAGGTTCTTAAAAACAGTTTGATGGCTATGAAAAGGAAGTTCACAGGGTGCTAATGTGGACCCGCCAAAACATCAACATTGTGAAGCCCACTGTGGCCTGTGGTCACTTGACTCCCCAGAGCGCAGCAGGCGAGCTGGCTAGGAGTCTGTCTTTCAGGTGGGGATCCCTGTGTCTGTCCCTGCTGCGCCTGTGCACAGTCAGCAGCACTAAGGCCTGGAGAAGCAGGGCAGAGCAGGTGAAGGTAGCAGAGTTCCCACTTCAGGCTGAACACGCACTTCTGAGCTTGCTCCAGGCCGTGCATACGGCGGCGCTGGATCCCCATGGTCCTCACAAGAGGAGACACTTGGGAAGTTTGTCAACAAGGGAAACTGGGTGCTACCCTGAGAGGCCTTCCTACTTGCTGGGAGGGCTCCCTGGAGGAGATGGGCATCAGCTGTGTGAGGATAAGTGGGGTTAGGGGTTTCTCAGCACAGGGTGCAGTTTGGAGAAGAGCATATGACCAGTTTTCTCTGAGCCAGCACATTTTCCAGTCTAAATATAGCTCAAGATGACCCAAGACGTTTTCCTCTAGCAAGGAGACCCATGGTTCTGTATTTTTCAGTATTTCTGTCATTGCTGAAAGAAATAAACACGGCTGCAAGAAACCCCAAGCTCTTCTTTCCCAGTCCCTGAGCCCACGGGCCTGAGTCGTGAAGAGTGATGCCAACCCCCTTTTGGGAGGCCGTCCCTCCCCACGTGAGGGTTCCCTCTGGCTCCCGCCCATCAGCAGATCTCGGCCTGTGTTGCCAGCCCATCCTCTTCGTCCAGCAGAGTGAATCAAGCCTCTCTTTACCCAGGAGGGGTCACTGTCACCCAAGCTGGCAGTGAGAGAGATGCTTCTGCCACCGTGGGTTGGCTCACCTCTGGCATCCACAGTTTTCACTGGAAAGCCTCCCCTCGGAACCTAGCTGCGACACCGAGCGTATCCTTCTCTCGCATCCAGAAGGTACAGCACACACGCCTTTTGAAAGTGGGTGCCTGCTGTGGGCCTTGGGTGCAATGGTGACATTGGGCTCTGAGAGCCTTCATCGCTTGCTGGCAAGTGAGGGGACAGTTTTCTGAATCTGAGTGGGGCCCTGCTAATTGCTGTGCAAACCCTTCTGGCGAAGTTCACGTTTCCAGAAGCCTTGCTGTTAACTCCACCACTGCTTTGCAGACAGGGAGTCGTCGCGCTGGGGGCATGTGCAGAGATGCTCATGGGAGACACACCGGTGGTGCTTGTCTTCAAAGGGTTAATGACTAGAGATGGAGGCAGTCACGTTAAGTTATACGCAGTGAACAGCGAGCAAACCAGGCAAGAAAAACAAAAGGAAGACAGAGGGAAAAAACCCATGGACACAATCCCCTTCCCCCTGCCCTCCCCCCACCTCCCGAAACACTACTGCGCACACAGACCACAGATCCGGACATAGTCGAATCTGGCACAGACAGTGCAGCAAAGAAAGAAAACATATCAAGTTACGCAGAGTCCCATCTGGGTCTGGGCCTGGGCCCCTGCGCACAATGCTTGTGGAGGAGAAGGAGGCGGCGTGCTGTCCAAACGCACACCCGCCAGCTTTGCTTTTCTTCCAGGTCTTTGCCGGCCTGGCCTAGTCAGCAACCAATTCCCTCTCCTGCAGGTGGAAACAGATAAAACAAACCGAGAGGGTGTGATGGGTGGCAGGAAACCTTTCTTTTAAAAGCCAATCCACCTCTAGAGAGGAAACATGCAAGTACTTTGCGCTGGACAGTAATCTGTTTTCTCAGGGCAGTGGGAGAGGCCTGGTGGCCAGGGTAAACACAGCAGCATGCATGGGGCTTTTGGCAGGGAGCGCTGAGGGGAAGTTTGAAAAGACCACTTCCTATACACCGCTTCAACCAGGAGTGAGTTGTCAATCTTGCAGGCTGGGGGCACTGTGGAAAAAGCCAGTGGGGAGAGGCAGCCATAAGGGAGAAACCTAAGCCACAGGTGCTCGCTGGTGGCCCCTTCCTCCTGCAGGCCAGCTCACCTGGCTGAAAGGCTGCTCTGCTCAAGGCTCACAAGTGGGGAGGGCAGGCCTGGACGTCTGCAATGCAACTCCGGAGGGGTTCAGCCTCTGCTATGAGCAGCTGGACAGGCAGGCAGGCGCAGGCAGGCTGCCAGTGAGGCCTGGCAGAGCCTCTGCTGTGTGCAGAGTGGGGCCCCGGGAAGGCCAGGCATGTTTTAGTCATCAGACACTGTCCCTTGCCAGCAGGCACTTAGGATACCCGAGGAGATGAGACCGCAGACAGCATTAGTCATCAGAATGACAATCCCTTTGTCACCTTAGCTGGTGGGGCAGGGTGTAGCACACCCCCATTTCACAGTGGAGGAAGCTGAGGCACAGCCAGGCCACATCTTGCCTGGATGGCTCTGGCAGCCTGTTAGCTGGGACAGGCGCACCTTGGGGGCTGGTCCCCGCGGAGCTTGTCTAGGGCTGTGTCACCGTGAGGGACCCAGTGCACTCCATCCCTTTTCTGAACTGTGACATGATGGGCCCTCAGATTCAGGTTCATGTGTAGAAAGGATGCTGTTATCCACTGAATTGTGTCCCCTCAGAATTTATATGCTGAAGTCCTGACCCCAGGACCACAGAATGCGACCTTCCTGGAAATAGCACCATTGAGATGTAATGAGTTAGGTTAAGATGATACCAGAACAGAGGGGCCTCTAATCCAACACACCTGGTATCCTTACAAAAAGAGGACATTTGGACACAGGCATGCACACTGGTAGAAGGCCATGTGGACATACAGGCAGAGATGGGGGTGATGTGTCCACAAGCCAGGGAACGCCAAAAATGCCAGCAAACTGTCATAAGCCCAGAGGCATGAACGGACCCTCCCTCACAGCCTCGTGAGGAACCTGCCCTGCCTCATCTCGACCTTGGACTTCCAGCCTCCAGAGCTGGGAGACAATACATTTCTGTTCAAACCCGTTTTGGGTACCTTAGAGCCCTAGCAAACAAATGCAGATGCCAAGAAGCCTAGGCCAAGGGACACTGGCGTCTGTGGCCAGTTTTCTTTTAAAACCAACATGGAAGCCCCTTCCAGCTTTGCTGTATAGACATTCAAACAGAAAGTAAAGCTGGGCCATTGCAAGCATAGTCCCTGAGTTCTCTGCTTCGGACCATTCCTGTAGCAAGAAGAAAACAGCCCTCTTCCTTCCCAAAATCCTAACTTACTTTGTTCTCAGCAGAAATGATATTTTGCTGAATTCTCCCAAAATGTCTCCAAAGCATGAGGAGTGCCACTTCCTCTCCTGGCCCCCTCTGGGAATTACGTGGAGGAACTTCTGTCCCATCCACCTGGAGACCCAGCCTCTCGCTAACTGCCCGCTTACCCCGTGAAGGACTGAAGTTATCAGCGACAGTCAGGGGTTGGAAGGGTCAGCCTCTCCATGGAAAGGAATGAGGTGGCACAGGGCACCAGTGGAACTCCATTCCTGGCTCTCCAGTGCCGCCTCAGCCCAGTGGCACCACAGGTCACCATCTCTAGCATCCTGGCAGCCTGCTCTGGTGACAGCACTTTGGGCACCGTGGTAACTGGCACTAAATTCTGGGCTCCTGAAGTGGACCCCATCAAATGGGGCCGTAGCACTAGACTTGGGGCTCAAATGCCACCCGCTCTCCCTTGCGTTCATTGTTCTTCACCTGAGATTTATCTCTTGTTGTCATTCACCTCCCAATACCCCTCGTTTTTAGCCTCGCCATCCCCCACATCCTACTGTTTACACAAGCTCTGGGGAAGTTTTCCTCAGAACCAAGTATTAGTTAATGCATCAGTTAGAATGTGGGGTTTTTAGAGAGAGAATCTCGATTTTATCCTCTCCCCCCTTACAGTTCAGGGACTTCCATGTAGAAGGCACTCAGTGAGATTGTTGAAGGTCGATGCCACTGAATTTCTTCTGTTCCTTCACTTCAGTTACCTGTTCGGGTCCCACACCTTTCCCACTTGGTTGACTCATCAACAGGTGTGGCTATCTTTTAACTTAGACCCACCATGGAAAAGTGTTCAGCGTAGCTCATTTCCCATTAATTCAGAGACGAAAGAACTTGTAGACTTGTGGAGCTGGAAGATTCTTTAGAAAGTATTCAGTCCATTTCTTTAATAAAAGAGGTCACATGGCTCATCAAAGGTTACTCGGCTGGTAAAATGGCAGAGGAGGGCCCGAAAGCCAGATGCTCTGGTTGGAAGTGAGGCTATCCATCACACAGAGGAAGATGCCATCTGCATGGATGACGTGCGGTGAGGGTGACACGTCACCCGGCTGTTTGGGAAGGTTCGCCGCCCTAGCCCCTGGACGTTTCAATCTAACCTTCACTCACTTCCATGTAAGTCCAGACACCTTTGTCCCACCTTCTCCCCAGGGCGCCCATGTGAGCAGCTGAAAGAGGGACAACCCCCCACCTCGCCCCACCCTGGTTGCACAGACTGTGCCCAAATGCTGAGCTGCAGAGACACTGTCCTGCTCTATCTCGAAAATCCATGGATGTGACTCACAGGGAGTGACATCCATTTCAAGTGCCATGCGCATCTCAGAGGTAGGTCTGTTTCCAGTCATTGAGGGAATATTAAGCGAAGCTTTCTTGGCACTGTTTTCAATCTGAGCTCAGGTTTTACATCAAGAGAAGAAGGGCTTGTGGTTGGGTTGGGGGAGCTGAAGGGAGACTCAGAGGTTCCCCAGCTCTCAAAGATCTCAACCTCTTCAAAGTTCCAACCCCCAGAGCACTTGCGGCATTCACCCCACTCAGCAGACGCACTTCTGCCCACACTCCCAGGTGCCACAGGCTGGCGTGGCGACACGGCTGCGGCCCAGGAGGACAGATAAGGGATGCGGAACAGTCTTTCCACTGCAGCTATTTTCCCAGAGGGGGTCACTTCTCCTTTGGGATTTGGTAAGCTCCTTCAGGCACATTTCCAGGGACGTCTGTCTGCTGGGGAGGCCGCATCAAGATGTGCGCGTGGTGGTGGGTGCCAACGAGCAGCTTCTACCTGAGTCCTCGGGCCGGTGGGTGCCAGTCAGAGCCAGAGTCAGTGTGGACAGGGGGTAGGAAAAAGGGAAGTGATCCAGTCGCAATCAGCCTTTGGCTTCAGTGTTCTCATCTGCAGTCTGGGGGCAACAGTAACTTCCTGCCATGGTAGCTTTGGGGTCGACCAAACGAGGGGCTCATCACAGAGAGGAGGGGCAGTTCTGTGGACAGGACGGGATTCCGGCGCCAAAATCAGCTTCTGGCTGCCCTCTTCTTGAGGTGCTGTTTCCAAGGGGAAGGGGCAGCAAAGTGGTGCCTCCAAACCGTGGGTTGAGTGAAAGGATGTCAAATTGGACTGGACACATGGATACAACTCGCACTGCACCCCAGATAGTGTGTGAGCAGAGGGACGCATGGGAAGCAGTGCGGCAGGGTGATGGGGTGGGACCCGGAGAGCCCAGTGTGGTCTGGGAGCCACTGCCCACACTGTGCTCCCCCGGCCAGGCCCCTTCCTGGCTCTGGCCCTGTCCAGCCATCTGTAAACTGGAGCAGCCTGCACGCAGCGCAGGACAGTGGCCGGGCTGCTGCAGAATGACACAGGAGGAAAGCTGGAAATGAGAAGGTGCTGGGCACGTGTGTGACGGCATTGCTGTTCTTGAAGGGAACAAGGAAGGAAAAGGACAGGGAGAGAGAGAAAGGGGAAGGGACTTGCCTTTAGTTTTTAAATTAAACTATTTATTTAAGAATAATTTTCAATTCTAAGAAAAGCTGAGAAAGTCCAGAGACCTCCTGTGTACCTCATGCCGTTTCCCCTATGGTTAATATCTCACATCAGTGTGGTACATTTGTCACAATTAATGACTGATGTTGATACAGTGTTACTAACTAAAGTCCACACTTTATTCAGATTCCTTAGCTTTTATCAATGTTCTTCTGTTTCAGAATCCTGTCCAGGATACCACATGGCATTGAGTTGCCATGAATCCTTGGGTGGCTCTTGGCTGTGACAGTTTCTCAGACTTTCCTTGTTTTCAGTGACATTGACAGTTTTCAAGAGTACTGATCAGGTATTTTGTAGAATGTCCCTAAATTGGGATTTTTCTGGTGTTTTTGTCATGATCAGGTTGGGATTGTGGGTTTTGGGAGGAGGGCCACGGATGTAAAGTTCCATTCTCATCACGTTCTGTCACACACATGCCTTCAACAGGGCTTACTACCCTTGGTGGTGACCTTGATCGTATGGCTGAGGTGGTGTTCGCTGGGTTTTCTCACTCTTACATTTCTTTTCCTCCCTTTCCATACTGTGCTCTTTGGAAGGAAGTCACTATGCGCAGCCCACACTTAAGGAGTGGGAGTTATACTCCCCTCTTTGCGGGGCAGAGAAGCTGCATCAGTTATTTGAAATTATACGGCATAGCAGACTTGTCTGTTCTCTTTTATTCCTGCATTCCTGTTATCAGCGTGACACTTCATCATAGTCATATATATTAGCACGGGATCACAAACTCTTTTTATATTTGTATTACTTACTCATCATCGAACACAACTTGATTTTATTGCCCAAATTATATCAGTGTGGCTATTGAGAGCTCTTTCAAAGGGCTGCCATGTTCCTTTGATGCACCCGTCATGTGCATTGTCTGACTTTCTGCGCCCCTGCTTGCGTTCTGGCGCTGTAAGGTGCTCCAGAATCATCTCGGCTCTTCCCCATCTGTGCTGGAAGCAGCCATTTCTCTAGGAAGTCCTGGCTCCTGTCGCTGGAGGACGGCATTGCAATCTAAGGTCTGGGCACTGCGTGTGCACCCTGCTGGAGGGCTGTCATTCCTTGTAGGTGCTCTCAGCTGACGGAGCAAGGAAACACGTTTGTTTAGACCAGCCCATAGCTACAAACGTTTGTGTGCATCTGTCTGTATTTGTAGTGAGCTACACACCAGTCCCTGCTGATGTCTTGCTGTGAGTCCACCCCCACGTGGATCGCTCACCCCTCCCTCCTCCTTGTGTGGCCATACCCTCGCATTCCAGTGACAACAGCCTGGCTCCCATCATCTGCCCTCCATTTATGTAACTTTTCACTCTCAGAATTCATGACTAGCGGCTGCAGAATTAACTCCCACTCCCACGGAAAACAACTTTATCAACTAGAGTGCAGTGTTGTGTACAATCCCCTTTGCTTCTGGCCTCGCAACCTCCGCTCATTCCCAAAGCTACTTAGCTGGTGCTTTCGCCCCCACCTGTTCACCGCTCACGTCACGCATCTGTGACCTGGTTAGATCCTGTTGTCGCATCTGGCATCCCACCCCAGAATTTCCTCGCCTCTTAAAATTTGCAGACATTTTAAAATTTCCCAAGATGAGAACCTGAATGACTGATTTTAGATATTTTCTTTTCCTGATATGTGTATGTAATACTATAAATTCCCACTCTTCTCCTGTCACTATAGATTAGTTCGAATTTTCTAAAACTTTTTGTAGATAGCATCAATCACGCAGTTTGTACCTCTTTCCTCTGACTTCTTTCACTAGGCACAGTCACATTCAGGTTCACCCTTCCTCCTCCTTCCCGCCCAGCAGGGTTCCCGCACCATCGATGTGCCCTGCCTGTTGATTAGTCATTTGCTCATTCCTACGCAATTGGACTGTCTCCAGTTTTGAGCACTAAAAATAAAGCTGCTGTTACTGCTCCTGGGAGAGTCTTGGTGTGGACATGTCCTTTCCTTTCTCTTGGGTGGATAAGCTATGAGAGCAAGGGCCGGGTCACAAGGTAAGAGTATGCTTAACTTGTAAGAAGCCCCCCATCTGCTTTCCTAATGCGACCTTCCCACCAGCAGTGTGCAAGGTTCCGGTGCCTCCCTATCTCAGTACTGTCAGAATTTCTAATGTTAAACTTGCTAGTGGCATTTCATTGTTTAAATTTGCATTTCCCTAATTAGTCATGATTTTTGTGCTCATTTGTCATTCATATATCTTCATTGGTAAAGTACATGCTCAATTCTCCTCTCATTTATAAAACTGGGTTGTTTTATTGTTCATTTTGAGAGTTTAAAAAAGATATTCTGCATTCAAGTCCATTATCAGAGATGTGATCAGTTAATATGTTCTCCTGGTCTATGACTTATTTTTTCCTCCTCTTCACAGTTGCTCTCACAGAGCAGAAGGTCTTAAATTTTACGGAGTCCAATTCATCGACTGTTTTACGTGCTGCACATTTGTTGTCGTATCTGAAAAGGCTTTGTCTAACCCCAAGTCCCAGTGTCCGTTTCTGAGTCTCTCTGCTCTCCCCTTCTGCCTAGGGTTTTCTCCTGCATTTTCTGTAGGACTTACATCATTAGATGTTTTAAAATTAGGCCTATGAATCATTTTGAGTCAATTCTTGTTTAGGGTGTGAGGTATTTTTCAAGTTCGGTTTTTCGTGCAGTTGGGTGCAGCTGGGACGGTTGACCAACCGTCCCAGCACCGTTTGTTCGAAGAGCCTCCTTTAGAGCCTCCTTTTCCCACTGAACCGTCTCTGTGTCCTTGTTAACAATCAGTTATCCGTATTTAGAGAGGTCTGCTTCTGAAACATACTTTTTGTTTTGTTGATCTGTTTGTCCATCTGTATGCCAATATCGCACTGCTTTAGTTTGTGACTTTATTATAAGATTGAGTAGTCCTTTAAATTTGTTCTTCCTTTTCTAAGCCATTTGGTCTTCTAAGCCTTTTCTAAGCCACCAGGTCAACTGTGCTTTCTGTTGAATTTTAGGACCAGTTTATCAATTTCTATGAAAACAAAAGGCTGAGGGGATTTTTAACTGGGATGGTGTTGAGTCTAGCTGTCAGTTTGGAGAAAATCACCGTCTCAAAGGCAGACTCTCCGGACCCAAAACACGGCGCACCTTCCTGTTCATTCAGGTCTCATTTACCTCCTTTGAACAGCACTTCATAGTTTCCCAAACACGGGCCTCTCACGTCCTTTGTTGGATTTATTTCTAAGTAGTTCTTATTTTTTATTTCAATTGCTGATTGTTCATTGCTAGTTCATAGACATGCAAGTGATTGATAGTCTTATATTGATCTTACCTCCTGCACCCTTTCTTTCTTTTTCTTTTTTAATCTTCACCCAAAGACATTTTTTCATTACTTTTGGAGAGAGAGGGAGAGAGAGAAACATCAACGTGAGAGAGAAGCATCTATCAGTTGCCTCCTGTATGTGCCCAGATGAGCACCAGACAGGGGATCGAACCCACAACCCAGGCATGTGCCCTGATAGGGAAATGAACCGGCAACCCTTCAGTTATGGGACAAGGCTCCAAAGAATGGAACCACTCCGGCCAGGGCTCTCCTGAACCCTTTCCAAACTCACTGGTTAGTTCTAGTAGCTTTATGGAGCCTCGTGTATTTTTTTGTTTGTTTCATGTGAGAGGATAAATCTAGTTCTTGCTACTCCATTTGACAATAAGTAGAAGTTTAGGGGATCTGCTTGTAAAAAGTATATCTACTAAGGTGGGTGAGTGCATGCAGAGTTGTTGTTTCAAGTCAGAGAGTACAGTGTCAGCAAGACCCAGCTCACAGCGGAAATAATGAGTCTAGTCTGCACTGGCTGTGGCTCATGGGGGTGGAGCAGGGTATTTCTTAGAACCCTTTGCCCCAGTAAATGAGTGAGATGTATGAAGACATGGGGTGGGAGCCCCGCCGGCAAATGGGTGTGTTAAGCTCCTCAATGATTTCGTGTCCATTATTGAGGGACCATTCACCAAGGTATGGGACACACACGTAGGAGAATACTCTGCAGCCACTGACAAATGTCAAATCAGTTCACTGACATGGAAAATGCTTGTGGTTTATCACTGCATTCATTTTCTAATGCTGCACAACAATTTATCACAACTTTAGCAGCTTAAAACAACACCCATTTATTATCTCACAGTTCTGAAGGTCAGAAGTCCAGGTGGGCTGAACTCAAGGTACCAGCTAACCTAGACCTTAATCTGGAGGCTCTGGGGGAAGGATCCATTTACAGGCTCATTAAAGTTGTTGGCAGCCCTGGCCAGTTGCCTCACTTGGTTGGAGCATTGTTCCGTACACCAGAAGGTTGTGGGTTCGATCCCTGGTCAGGACACATACGTAGGTTGTGGGTTCAATCCCTTGTCAGGGCATCTATGGGAGGGAGGCAAACAATCAATGTTTCTCTTTCACATCAATGTTTCTCTCCCCCTCCATCTCTTTCTTTCTCTCCCTTTTCCTCTCTCTAAAATCAATAAGTATATCCTTGGGTGAGGATTTTTTTTAAAAAGTTGTTGGCAGAATTCAGTTCCCTGTGATGGTAGGACTGAGGTCCCCGTCTACTGGCTGGCTGTCAGCCAGGGGTCATTCTCAGCTTCCATAGGCTTCCCATATTTCCTCAGCTTCTGGCCCCTTCTTCAAAAACAGAAATGATGCATCAAATCCCTCTTAGGCTTTGAGTGAGTCTGTCTGACCTCCCCTTCTGCCTTTAAAGACACATGGGATTACCTCAGGCCCACACAGATAATCCAGGATCATCTCTTTATATTAAGTCAACTAATTAATAAGCCTAGCTAAAGCTATCAGGGTCCTTTTGCCACATAAGTAAATAAATATCCATGGGTATAGCAGGCCATCATATTCATAGGTTCTGGGGATTAGGCATAGAGTCTTGGAGGGCACATGTCAAAATCTGCCTTGCACAATTCAGAATCTCTCTCTCTCTCTCTCTCTCTCTCTCTCTCTCTCTCTCTCTCTCTGGGTCTCCTTCATTTTCTCCCTAATCTCTCCACCAAAAGCTGTAAATAGCCCAGATGTCCTTCAGTGATGAATGGTTACACAAATAAAATCACAGTACATTTATACCTCTGCACCATTCGATACTACTCAGCAGTCAAGAGGGATGATGTGTGTTGATACACATGTAACATGGATGAATCTCAGAGAATTTTACTGAGCAAAAGAAGACATACAGCTCTGGATGGTGTGGCTCAGTTGGTGGCAGTGTAATCCCATAAACTGAGAAGGTGTGGGTTCGATTCCCAGTCAGGCACATGCCTGGGTTGTGGATTTGGGCCCTGGTCAGTGCATGAACGAGAGGCAATCGATTGACGTTTCTCTCACACATTGATGACTCTCTCTCTCTTAAATCTACAAGCATGTATTTGGGTGAGGATAAAAAAAAAAAAGACATATACACCAGATCCCATTTATATGATATTCTTGAAATAACAAAACCATGAAAACAGAGAACAGACTATTTGTTGTCAGGAGTTAAGAAAAGCAGTGAAAAATGGAGGGAGGGAGGTGTGATTATAAAAGAGCAAACACAAGAGATCACTGTGGAAATAAAACGTCTCCTGACTGTGTGGTAGATGCGTGACCCTGCGCACGGGCCACCCTGCGTGGAACTGCGTGTACACACCCCGCCCCCTGCAGCGAGTAGCAGTGAGCGCAGCGATGTGATGTTCTGATTTGGATGTGACGCTCTAGCTTTGCAAGGCATTACTTTGGGGGGAAACTAAGTAAACGGCTTGCAGAATTTCTGATTTATTTCTTACAACACATATGAATTTACAGTTATTTCAAAATAAAAAGTTTAATTGAAAAAAGTGAAAGAGAAATGAAGAGTTTCTCAGACTGAAGCAGAGGAATTCATTGCCAGGAGAGCGGCCCCGCAGGATTTGTTTGCGGAAGTTTTTCTGGCAGACGGAAAAGGATGTAGATCGTAGATCAGAAACGTGTGTCTGCATGAAGCAGTGATGAGTATGGGGAGGAAGAAATGAAGGTAAAATAGAATCTTTCATTTTTCTTATTCTCAGCTCATCTAAATCACTGGTTGTAGTCCTGTGACTTTCTTCTTACATTGGGAGCTAATGTGTCTTTCAAGTGTCAAGCCAGTTTTCAACAGCTTGCAGACCTCAGGCAGGCCCTGTGCTCGCGGGCCCACGGCTGGGAGGGCCTGGGAGAAACCCTGAATGCACCAGGTCGAGGTCTCCTGAGGGTGCCCAGCCTCACCCTACCATCCTCAGCCTTTCTAAGGAGACACAACAGCTTTGATGGAAGGGGAACCACTGACTCCTCAGCACATGGGTGTGTCCCAGGCTACAGTGGTGACAAAAGCAATGGCACCAGAATCAGGCAGACTTGAGTTCAAACCCCAGTCTGCCTTTTAGTAGCTGTGTGACCTTGGGCAAGTTACATACCTTCTCTGGTCCCAGGTCTTATATTTAACAGGACTTTTCAGGGTGGTGGTGGCAGTTACAAGACCTAACATAACACATAAGAGGTGCTAAAATATGCTCATGTGCTTCTTTATGAGTCAAGAGTTTATGGCTGTCTCTCCTGCCGAGCGGACGGTCGGCACGCTCACACAGAAGAGTTCCCTCCTCCTCCTTGACAAAATCCACAGTGTTCTACTGTCTCTGAACTTCTCAGCTGTCCTCTACATGTACACAGAGGATAAGCTGTGTACGCGGCCTTGCAGCTTAAGAAAACAGCTCTAGATCCCAACCTGAAGACTGTAACTCCCCTCCCCCCGACCCTGAAGAGCAGTATTGTGCTGCCTTCCTAAGGTTCCCAAAATGTGGCGTCCTGGTTTAAACACAATTTTACAGTCCGTTCTCTACCCAGCAGTCAAAATGGTGTCTTTAGATTGAAAATTAGTTCTCATTAAGCCTCGCTTCCCTAAATCCCTCCGTGGCTCACACTGCACTTGAAATAAGAACTGCTAATTGGGGAAGCTCAGGAAGCTCACAAAGCTCCAGAGATGATCCAGCATCATTTCCTTCTACTTCCCGTGGCTCTCACCACCCCAGAAGTTCCCCAAGTGTCTTCTGCCTCAGGGCCTTTGCACTCACTTGCCGGTCCCTCTGTTGGGATGCCCTTCCCCCGAACCGAGCTTGCTGGCTCTCCACCTTCCCATTCATCTTTAGTATCACCTTAGCAAGCAGCCTTTTCCAACTATTGGCTAATGCAGGGGCCCTGCCTCCACCTTGGTGCCCCTCTTTTTCCTCCTGTTTGTCTCCCAGCATGTGCCACAATCTGAAATCATCACAGACATTTACAGGTTTACTTGATTTTTGCTGTTTCCTCCTTCAAGAATGCCAGCTCCAAGAGAAAAGGGACCATGTCCTCAAAATCCTTGGTGCCCAGATGTGGTCCTGTACATAGTGTGGGTGGTTCCCGATACCTGTTTGTGAGTGAATAATTGTTTCTTCCCATCCCGGTCCAAGTCTCACACCTGTAGAACCAGCCCTGGCCCTGACTCCTGGAGAACCCTCTGCAGGTGGTGGGTCATCCTTAGTCTACACTTTGTGGGCTTGCCCAAAGAAACATGCGGACAGTTAAGTGCGGTGCTAGGCCCAAGGACAAAGGCTTCTCAGGCCTGGATGGGGTCCAGGGCAGGAGGTGCCGAGCAAGGGGTGACCAAGTGTGTTGCCCTCACCCCCGCACATTCAGGCAACTGGATTGCTTGGGGTCAGGGAGTGGCACCCATTCAGCTGACATCAAGGCAGAGGGATTGTACCTGGCAAAGATTTACTTCCCACCTGCCATATCGCAAGTCACCCCCACTCCCCTTGGCCGACCTGTGCCCCACTCCTCCAGTTGTCACAACGCTGCCAGAATAGCCAGCTTGGTGCTGCCACTCAGCCTGCTGGGCTCCAGCCAAGCCAAGCAGCCGCCTCTACCCCCGCCCCCCACACCAATCTTTTCTATGCATCTCTGTCCATGGAGGCTGCAGAAGAGAAATGACTTTTCCATAAAGATTTCATTTTTGTTGGAGTCTATCCATGTCTCTCTATTGTCATAAAATTCAATAGGAAACTTCTATAAAAGAAGAGGCATAATTAAAAAGACAGAGGGACAGCGCCAGCAGAGGTTGAAGATTAAAGACCAAGAGGCTAGGCGCAGGCAGGGGGATTTTATGAGCTACCAAAGAAAGGAAAACACACCGTGCAGAAAATGTGCCCCGTCCACACCGTCCTGGCTGCCTGAGGAGAGGCATTCCGCACAGGCTGGGGCACTGGTCTCTGAAGACCGGGAACAGGATTCTGGGGCCCCTGCTGGCACTGTGGCTGTCCTGCTCAGCGTGAGGCCGTGTGCACAGGCGCTGGCTGCAGAGGGGCAAGGACCCCCAGGAAATGTTGCCATTGCAGCTCTTGGAAGCCTTTTGTCAAAAGCAAGAGAGCCTTGCCCGTGTTGGAGGATTATGCTCTGCAGTTTTCTTGAACTGGGGGTCAGGTCTGCAGCCTCCATGACCTGCAGATCCATGCAGAGGGTCTCAGCTGTTGGGAGGGGACACAGGTTAGTGCAGAGGCCATTCCCATCCAGGCCTGTGCATCCAGGCTCATCACACAGCTGCAGCAAGGTCAGAAACTAAAGAAGAGCAGTCTTCTACAGCCAGACTGGAAACCAGTGGCAGAGATGACCTCAGGATGTGAGAACCGGCCTTTGGACAGGAAGAGCTGGGCAGCTTTTTGTACTTGAAGTTTCTTATGATATGCATATATTAATTTTCAAAAACTAATGATGACAAAAGGATTCTTTTGTTAAAAGGGATGGTGCAAAAATTATGCAGAGACTTTATAAGTTGAAAGATAATACAGGGGCCCAAACAGCGATTTCTAACCGGTGTGCTGCAAAATTTTTGAAACATGCAGAACCTGACTATTTAGTCAGGGCACTGTCCTCTCTTCCCTTAGAGGGTCAAGTAAAAAATGACAACAGCCAACACAAAATAGCCATCCAGTGTGAATGAATCAAAATTATACCTAACTTCTTTTTGTCAGATTGGCAAAAAATAGAAGTTTTGGGGGGTGCTGCAGTAATTAGTTTCTGTGTGCCATGAGATGGAAAAGGTTAAAAATCACTGACCTAGAAGATACATCTGCTCTGCACCCAACACCCCCAACCCCACCCCAGGAACAGTGACAAAGAGTCATGGGCCTTTGGCTCCAGCAAGGAAAGCAAGGGAGCAGGGTGTGTGCAGGCCGAGGCTGGGAGGTAGGAGGTTCTAGGTTATCCTCTCACCTTAGAATGAAGTTGGGCTCTCTTTTAGAAATTAGAAATGTTCAATGAACAAAAAAAAAAGGAATCAAAGTAATAGTTATAAAAACAATGGCTCACACTTATATAATAATTTCTACGTGCCTTTAAGAATTTCATATATTATGGCTAATATAACCCTAATAACAACACCATGAAGTAGGTGGCATCATACCTTACTTTACAGATGAGGAAGTTGCTGCCCAGAGAGGCTAAGTAATTTTCCCAAGGTTACACAGCTAGTACATATTGGCATCAAGATTAAACGAGGCCATCTGTCTTCAGAGTCCACACATTTCTACACTTCTGCGATATGTGTCCAAAGCATTCAAAGTCTCAAGTTCTTTTCTTTGAAGAGCTCAAATAGCAGTGGAAAAAATACAATCCACAAATCCTAACGCACACATCTGAAGTCTTAGAAGTCCCTTAGTCCTCTTCTCCCACACATAAAATTCCTTCAACTGTCATAAATGGTAACAAGGACAAAGTAGGGACAAAGCACAAGGTTCTCTCAGTTCAAGCTTCAGGAGTCTGTGAAGGGGCAAGAACGAGGGTCAGCCAGAGTGATGGGATCTAAAGCTTCAGCCAGAAAGGTCCATCTTTGCTCAGAGTGCTGCAGGGCCTGGAACAAGAACACACCCATCCTCATCTTGCCTGGCCCTGCCCTCAGAATTAGCACTGCAGAGATAGAAGGGACCCCTGGCCCTATCTGCTCCCTGCTGAGTGTACTGGACTTTTAATCAAAGATGGCTGACTGCCCCCTCCTACTCCCCTCACCTGGGCCCCAACCCCCTCCTCTGGATGCCTTCCCTGCTGCCTCCTTCTGCTACCAGTCTCTGTGGAGCTCTTCCTCCTCGCTACATCCTGGCCCAGCACCATTCCCAGTGTCTTCTGGAACCCTAGTCCTGCCCGCACCACCAGAATGTGGGGCCCTTGGGTCTTCCCTCTTTGCTACAGTGGCTGGATGAAGGTGGGGAAGCGTTTGCTCCTGAGGAGAAGGGGGTAAAAGCCAACAGCAGTCCTGGAGATTAGGGGCCTCTCTACTCCCCAGGGCTGACTGGCTTCTCCTTCCCATGCAATAGCTTACTTACCTCCCAAAGGATCAGGTCATCCCAACCCCAGGCCTCCGAGACAGGTCTGAGCAAGTCTGACCCTCAGTTAATGAGTCCTGGATTCCTGGAGACAAACTATCGGGGGACACTGGGCAGACGTGTCCTGGCCTTACCTGACCCTGCTTAGCCTTCAGTCTTCAGAGAAGAAGCAGGGGACATGCATGGTAACTCATACACTCACACACACAACACACAGCAATAGTACCATGTTCATGCTAAGCACCTCCAGGTGGAGGTGACGAAACATTGATGGAAGTCCTTTAGAAGCATTTAAATATCCACGGTTTTATGATTGCTGCCTCAAATGGAGACCCTGACCTTTTGTTGGGGGGGAATGTGCTGAAATAATCCTGAGTTTGACTACAGAAAATAAATACTAAGGAATAGTAGCATTTTCCTGGATGTTGGAGAAAACATAAAAGAAAAGCAATCTGTGCGCTTACCTGGCTTCAGTTATCTCCACGTGATCATAAACGGCGGGAAGTGTTTGCCTTTGGGAATTGGGCGGATAGGTTGGCATGAATGCACACACATGAGTCCAAACCCACATCCAAATATAAGAGGTGAATATTGTAGACAAAGGAAAACCTGGCAAGATACAATGGATCTGTGCTCAATTAAAATAATTCACTGGATTTTGATCAGTTCTTTCTTGCCTGGGAAAGTCAAAGCATCAGGAATCACAGGCTCTTCGAAGAGCATGACTCTCCCCCAGCAGTTAACATTCCTCCGGGGTGGCTCTCTAAAACACTCTTCTCTAAGTGCGTCCTGCCCTATTTTTCTCTCTGAACCATGGCAAATTTCAGGATCATTCCTTCACACTTCGATGTACCCCTGCGTTTAGAACAAAGTCTGATCTTGGATTCTGATCTCTGCACCCACAGTGAGAATAAGTCTGTGTGACTCCAGCAATCACTTTCATCATCTTGGGCCTTGATAAATAAAGTGGTTAAAGCTATAACCAACAAAGTGATACGGACAAATTCAATAATAAAGTCTAAGTCCAGCAGCAAGAAAGGCCCAGCACTGCTCAATGTGCCCAAGACCAACAATTCTGATTTTCTTTCTCTCTAAGGTTCTTATGTCTTAAAAGCCACACTTCACCCATCAATAATAATGCATTTTGCCAGTATGGGTTGGCCAAAAACAGACTTAACCATCAAGCAGCGGTCCTGACTAGCAAGGGAAAACCAATGCATGTCTCCATGGAAAATACGATGTAATTACAAACCAGAGCAATGGGATTAAGGTTTCTGAGTAACTGTATATTTTATATTTGGAAATAATGCTTATAACGTAAAAATTGCCCTTCCATCCTATACTAGCTTCGTGAATCTGTTCGGAACCCAGGGATCTTGAACTGAGATTTACTGAATCTGGTGGTCTCCAGGGTTCTGGTATTTCATGATATTTAGCTTAAGAAATTCTGGCTGAGCTGCCAGAGGACAGAGTTCAGGTCTGCCAGAGTAGCTGGGAGTTAAGGGAGTAAACCCTAAAAGGGGCTAAGAGATTAAAATCTGAGCGTAGCGGTCAGCTGCTGCCTGTTTAATGGGAGACAGACTTCGGAGTCTGAGTCCTACCAATTTTTCCAAAAGAGATTTGGTAAACACCTCGGGTATCCACTAAAATCCTGGTGTGGGGGTGGGGGTCATATCTAGGAGCAAAGACTATATCCTAAGATCAAAAAATTTCCCCTCAGACTAAGGAAAAATCTAAACAGACTCATTCTAAAGAGTATAAAAGCAAGCATTTACAACTTCAAGGTGATATGCCATAACTAACTTCTTGCTATTGTCAAAGGAAAACAACAGAGCACAAAATCTTTAAACCTATTGTTCACAAAACCCAGTCTACAATAAAAAAAAAAATTAAGACATGCGAAGAATCAGATAAATGTGACCCATACTCAAGAAGAAAAATAAAGAATCATTCAACAGTGACAGAGCCCAAGGTAACTCAGATGTTAGAATTTGCAGACAAGAGCCCTGACTGTGTGCCTCAGTGGGTTGGACATTGTCCAGCAGACCAAAAGGTCGCTGGTTTGATTCCTGGTCAGGGCCCCGGCCTGGGTCGTAGGCAGGGTCCCTGGTTGGGGTGTTCCAGAGGCAACCAATTAATGTTCTTCTCTCCCTTTCTTTTTCCTTCCCTTTCTTTCTCTCTAAAAATAAATAAATAAAATCTTTCAAAAAAGAATGAGCAGGCAAGAACTTTAGAGTTAATAAAAGAACTTTATAGCAGTTTAAGGACTTAAAGGAAACATAGCTATAATGAGTGAACAGATGGGGAATCTCAGCAAAGCTACAGAAACAATTTTTTTTTTCAAATGAAAGAACCAGATAGAAGTTCTAGAACTGAAAGGACTCAGATATAAAAAAAATTCAGTGAATATGCCTAACTAACATCAGGCTGAAGGCAATAGAAGAAAAGGTCAGTGAAGTAGAAGACAGATCAATATAAATTATTCAGTCATAAGAACACAGAGCAGAGTAGAAATGACTTAAAAATGAAAGTGTTTGAGCGACGCTTGGAATAATATCAAATAGTCTAATGTATGTGTATTAGAATTTCAGAAGGGAAAGAGAGGATGGGCACAGAAAACTTGAAAAAATATGGCTGAAAATGCCCAAAATTTGATGAAAAACATTAACTCATAAATTCAAACATTTCAGTAAGTTCCGAAGAAAATGAACACACACATACACATTTGTGGACAGACGGACACACACCCCCCAAAGTTAAACTGCCACACAATAAAGAGAAGGAGAAAAGTCTGGAGCAGTGAGGGAGAGACAAACGCAGCACGGACGCAGGGTGCTGGCCTCGCTGCGAGTCCACCTGACTCCGCGACGGCAGCAGGGAGGCCGTGGGTTGTGAAATGATGAACAGTGAAACTCTGCGTTCAGTGAAATACATCCTTCTAAAAAGTAAAAGTAATACAGACATTCTCAGTGAAATGAAGCTGAGAGGGATTTTCATCAGGAAATATGAAAGTAAGTTATTCAGACTAAAGAGAAATAACACCTTGGGTCTTCAGCACAGAAAGAAGTGACCAGGAATGGTCAGTATGTGGTTAAAATAAAAATCTACTCTTTTTGTCTTACAATTTCTTTAAAAGATAATTGCCGATTGCTTTTGTCTGTTGTCTCTGTGGTACCATACAGAGTGTATTCTCTAGCCACATAGGTATTAGAAAGTAACAACAAAATTTCAGGAAAACCTTCAAATAAAAGTTAGGTAACATACTTTTAGGCTTATCAGTTATAGACTTAAAAGTAAAGTCCTAATACCGTGGAAGATCTTTGCAAATCTTGGGGTAAGCAAAGATTTCTTAGACAGGACACAAAAAGCACCAACCATGAAATTTCCTTAAATGACAAATTGGTCTTCATCAAATTATTCGAAAGAAAGAAAATGAAAATGAAAGAGACAAGCCACAGAGTGGGAGAAGATATTCTAAATATATGTAGCTGACAAAGGACTTGTATCAAGAATTCAAAAAGATTCCTATAAATCCTTAATAAAAGATATACAACCCAATACTAAAAATAGGCAAAATTAGAATGGATACTTTTCAAATGGCCAGTAAGCACATTCAAAGGTACTCAACATAATTAGTAATTAGAGAAAGGCACATTAAAACCACACGAGATGCCATTTCTCTCCTGCACTCACACTAGTGAAGACTGACCACACCAAATGCTGGTGATGGTGTGAAGCACCTGGAACCCTCAGGCTTTGCTGGTAGGAACATACGGTCACTTTGGAAAATAGTTGGGTGATTACTTATAAATTAAACACACTTGCAGTATGACCTGGCAATATTTCTGCTAGGTATTCTCCCAAGAGAAAGAAAAATATTAGTCTACAAAATGACTTGTACATGTTTTTAAAAGCTTTGCTCATAGCATTTCAAAATTAGAAACAGTCCAAATAGCCATCAACGAGTGAGTGGCTAAACAAATTGTGGTGCAATTGCACAACTGATCACTTCTCAGCCAGTCAGAGGTCAGACACGGTCGCAGCAGACACCAGCGCTGTGTCCGTGGTGAGGCAAGTGAGGGTGGCCCCAGACGCAGACGCCGAGGCAGGAGGACACGACGGCCTACCCCTGAAGGTCAGGAGCGAGGGCTCTGCTTCCTGGGGGGCCAGACCTTCCTCTCTGAAGGCCACAGGGCACACAGGTCCACTTCTGGCGCCTGGGCTGTACCTTGGGGAAGAGCGAGGGGAGCGAAACCTTGGGCAGCATCAGAAGCTCGGACCTCACTGGTCTAAGTTTTAAAACAGTAGAAACTGAGAAATCATCAGTTTGTAAAATGAAATACCTTGTTGCTACCAATAGAAAAAGGGCCTTGGGTGCAAGACGAGTTAAGATGTAAACCAAAAAGATAGAAATGATATTTTTTGCACTTCCAACATGCAGTTGTGTATTTATAGAAGACTTAAAGATCCGAGAGGGGCCATGCGGGGAGCAGCCTGTGAGAGGAGAGAAGAGGGAGGCCCCCAGCGGCCTGAGCCTCAAGGACAGCGGGTGGGGAGTGGGGCCCTGGGTGCGAAGGTGTGCCCTGCTGATAACACCTGCTACAGCGGCTTCACTCAGCTGTGTTAGCTTAACATGACCGGTTCCCCCTTTGAAGTTCAACTGAATCCCAGTGCAGTTTCAGGTCTAGAAAAAGATATTTTTCACACTAACTTGGTACCAACTCTGGGAAATATGTCTGCATTTGATCAAATATTAAAACGTATCATTAAAATAAAATTGTATTGCTCTCGTGAAATCCTAAACATGTTTAAGGGTTCACCTTCCTCTTCAGAGTTCAAGGTCCTGGAAAAGCATGTGCTTTTGCTCTAAGAGGCAAAGGTAGGGTGGCCCTGCCCTCCATCCTGCACGCCCTCACTCCCAGCATAACCAGTGGATGAGGGGGGCACCCCCGTGGCCCCAGGGGGCTGACATTCTTTCACTGCCAGAGAAGTCTAGAGACAGGTTGCAACCGGAGTGACCAAGTGCCCCAGCTCCCTGGGACTGTCCTAGTGATAGCACTGCAAGTCCCACACCGCAGGGCGTCTCTCAGCTCCAGGAAAGCCATGCTTGAGCCAGCAGGTCAAGAGTTGTAGGTCAGAGGCTCTCCCTCATCACAGGGCAGCTGCCTCCTGCTCTAGAACCTTCTGTAGGAAAGGTTTCCCGATTCTGCCTCCTTCGTTTGCACCCAGCCTGCCTCAGCAAGTTCTCCTGGCTTTGCTATCTTTGATGCCAACCCTGCCCCACTCAATGCTTCCTTGGATTTCCCCTGCGGTCTGTCTGTCCTGGCTCTTGCTGGTGGCTCCAGCCCAAGGACACCCAAGCAGACCCAGAGATTTTTCTGTTTGTTCATTTTTTTAAGATTTTATTTATTTATTATTTTAGACAGAGGGAAAGGCAGGGAGAAAGAAAGGTAGAGAAACATTGATGTGAGAAAGATACATTGATCAGTTGCCTCCAGCACGTGCCCCAGCTGGGGACCCAACCCGCAACCCGGGAACGTGCCCTGGCCAGGAATTGAACCCATGACCTTACACTTTGAGGGATGATGCCCAACCAACTGAGCCACGCAGGTCAGGGCCAGGCTCAGAGTTTTAAATGCTTTTATTTTAAGACATCTATGACTTACCTAGCTATCCATTCTGGTGATAAAGAACATCTTATTTGTGGTGGTTGTTTTATTTAGAGCTATGTAATTCCAAAATGCTTAAAACGTATGTGGCAGCAACACTCACTTCACTATTTTGAGCCCTCTTACCCTCAAGTAGAAACCCCATTTTGGGATTTGAGTTTTAATGATTCCAGTGCATGTGATTCTGGCGGCATAAAACATAGTAACACAAAGAAGAAAATGGGCAGTGTCCACTGCTCTTCAGCCGCTTTCAGGGGGTCTCTCTGAGGCATGACTGCAGCCCTAGAGGGACATAGCAGTCCACCAGCGAGAGGGTGGTTTGGACTGCAGCTTCATTCATTCACTCACGCATCCAACAAATACGTACGACTGCATGCTGGGCTGCTTCAGGGAGGAAACAAACAAAAACACTGCCAGCATCGTCCGAGGCCCCCTCCTGCCGCAGCTGCACCTCGCGCCCCCTCTTGGAACCTAGATGTCCTACAAACCGTGGTGCAAGTACGTGTTTCATGAGCAAATACAGGGAACATAGAAGTTTTCCCACCATCATCCTGGGATCTGGCTAGGTCTGAAAATTAAACTGACAGAAACAGACTGAGAGAGAAAAACCCGAGAGCCTTCACGTGGAGATGAAGACCTGGAGGATCTGAGGCTGGGCCTGGGGGAGGACGCGCGGTGAAGGGGAAGGGGAAGGGGAAGGTGACAGGTACAGAGGGTGAACTCTCTTGGTGTCCCTTCACCTTCAGATATAAGGACGCTCCTTTCCTCCAGGTGCAGGGAGGGCACCTCTCCCCCGAGGGTTTATAGCCTGTGTCAGGGAAGAGGGGTGAGGGGTGAGGTCAGGGCAGCCTTCCAGTGTCTGCCACTTTCTCAAATCCCTTTGGCTTAAACTGTCCAATGTGCCCATGTGTGGTGCACTGAGCAGGGTGTCGTGAACCCACCAGGGCTCTGGCAGTAAGGATGCCATCATACATCAGGGAAGAGCCTTCTCTTGTGCAGAAGAGAACCAAGGCAGAAACAGGGGACATCAACCCCATTCGCAATCGTCACGCCTCCCCAGTGCACCTCAGGCACACTCCTCATTGACAGGAGCCGGGGCCAGAGGCCCGGACCAGTAGCTCATTCATAAGAATGCGCCAAAATGAATGATCAAGTCCTCCATTAATTCAACCCAATGGACAACCCTCATGTCACAGGTCAGGTAACAAATCTGCATCTGTGAAACCCGTCCCACAGGGCTTACATGCTACAAGAATGGCAGTTCTCTGAATCACGAGGAGGCTGGGTCATGGGATTGGGAATGGGCAGGCCCCCAGGGGTTCCTGGGGGACATGGTGAAATGGGCATGAAGCAGGAGTCACATGGCCAAGGCTGCTGCTGAGCTGAATGGTGGAAGCACCCAAATTTCAGGCACCTGAGTCCCAATGACACAGCTCGATGACAGCGTTCACCCGGTGCTGTACCAGAGGGAGGGGAAGCACAGGGGCTGCCAGCTCCAGGGGGGGCCTGGAGTTCACCCCCCACAGGTGTCACACAGCGGGAAGGAGCGCTGCCCCAGAGGAAACTGGGTGCTGCTGCGATGGAATGCCCCGGCGCCCTGGAGACACCGCCGCTGTCCTGACAAGGTTCCTCACACCTTTGTCGCTAGGTATTCAAGTGTGTGCAGGGATGCAGGCTCCTCTGGAAGCTGGAGCAGTCAAGGGCTACACCAGGGCCTCCAAAGCGAACAACACCTTGACTTCAACTCAGTGAACTTGAATTTGGGCTCTGGCCTCCAGAACTGTCAGAGAACACAGTTGTGTTGTTTTAAGCCACCAAGGACGTTAAGACAGCCAGCCACAAGAAACTGGAACACTGAAGGAGAGAAGCAGGAAGGTGGGGGCGGGGTGGTGGTGAGGAGGACCAGGGACGGGTGGTTCACATCCTGGGATCCCAGACCTGCCTCCTGCTGGGGAACCTCCTCCGGTCACCCAACCCTAACACCTTCCTGCACAGGAAGGCTCTCCAAGCTCAGCAGAGGCCTTGGAGAGACAGGCCGTGGCCTTCCACTGGCCCAGGTGGGCTGCTCAATGCCTTCTACCTCCAGCAGGGGAGGGGGAGGGGCATCTTGTGGCTGTCCTGAATCTGGGGGTGGGGGGCTGACAGCCTCTCCGTGCAGTAGTGGGAGCCCCATGGCTGACCTGGCAGCTCCGGGCTCCTGGGAGTCTGCACTGGCTCGTGGACCACAGGAACCAGCTTCTGTTGGAAACTTCCAGGTCAGAGAAGGAGCTGCTAAAGGCCAGGCAGGTAAACTACGTGCTGCTCTCGGGCAGAGGGTGACCACAGAGCAGAGGGATGCAGGACCTGGTCATACCTATCCTTCCAAATGTGCAGAGGAAAGCACAGGTGACAATGAAATGCTTGTTGCTGGCCCTTTTTTTCCAGCCTAGGACCCATGCATATCCTCCCAAAGGTTTCTCATCACAACTAGTTGTAAAGAGGGGGAGGGGAGACGCTTAGCGACTCACTGTGGGGGAGGGTAATTTGGTCACACCCCCTATTTACTGAAATGGCTTTCCAGTGACACAGAAAAAGTCCCGAAATCAAAGGGCCTGTATTGTTTGCTTCCTTTTGCTTTTTTGGTGACAATAGTAAAACTGTCCTTCAAATGCCGTCCCAAAAGACATCAGAGCTTGACAATGACAAATGGGGAACAGATGTTTCTGGCGGTCAGAGTGGCAGCTTCCTCCTGGACATGTGGGATTTGGGGCCCAGGGAGTGGCTCCCCATCCCACTTGGAGTCACACAGGCCAAGCCCTATGGCGGGCACTGGGCCCCGAGTGTGTGCAGGACCCACAGGCTAGCCTTCCCCTGGCCAGGTTGGGCAATCCGGGACTTTTAACAGCCTTGGGAATGCGGGTGTGCCCCTGAATGAGGAACTAGGGCAGGCCTGATTTCCCAACAAGGGTCCAGCTCAGCTTCCAGAGCTGTCTCCCCTGCTTCCCCCACCCCTGGGCCTGAGAGGCAAGGGACAGAGGAGGGCCTGCTTTCCTCAGGACCTGCAGCCAGTTCAGTGATGATACTGTGCCCTGGGCATGGGCACATACTTTCCTACCGCCTTTCAACCCTAGCGCCGCCCCCCCACCCTCCCTCTTCCTGAGAAGCCCACACAGCCAGTTCCTGGCCATGGACGGAAGGGAGGGGGACAGATCGGGGCTAATGGCCAGGGCAGCCTCTTCTTCCCTTGCTTCCCCCGCCCCACTCAGTCTCTGCTTCCCATTGGTGCCTGCCTTCCTGCAGTCCCCCTCCCAGCCTCCGCACACGGCGCCATGGGCTCTTGCTGCCACCACCCTGGAAGCATTCCATGCAGGACTCTGGGGATCATGGGGCCCAAGTAGCTGCAGTGGACATGGGCAGGACTGCTCCCAGAGCAGCTGGACCAGCGGTTCGGGGGAGCCTCATGGGAGCCAGAGGGATCCCACCACGAGCCCCGTGGTCCCTCCACACTCAGCATCACTGCCTGCCCTCCAGGGAAGCAGCAGCAGGGCTGAAGGTACCCCAACTCTCTTTTCCTCCACACTCAGAACATCACCACATTCCTTCAGGAATCTCTGGGCCCTGCTGTGTACCAGCTCCTGGGTGCCAGAGGTTAGGAGGTGGGCTCTGAGTGCAGCTCCTGGCTCACCTCTGCCTGCCCTGGCCTTGGACAGCCTCTGGGTGCCTCTGTTTCCCCATCCTCAAATGGTGAGAAGTTTAGTGCTTTCCTGCAGAGCTGCTTGTGAGGAGCAGGTGACACAGGGCCTGTCAGTGCTGGCCTGACAGGCAGGAGTGCCAGTTACCGAAGAAGGAGAGAGGCTCAGAGAGCCGAGCGCCTGGGCCAAGGGCTGAAGCAGAATTGGAACCCAGTCTCCTGGGTGGTCTGTCCTCAAGTTCACGCTCATTGACCTTCATGGGGGCCATGTCCTGCTGTCAATGCTGCTGACAAGCACCAGCTGGTACCAGAGGGAGAACTGCTGGGCACAGCATCCTCACCTGGGTAGGGATGGCAGGGGCTGAGGGGCAGTGGGATCCCAGTGCTCTTGTGAGGTGCTTCCTGAGCTGCACACTCGTTACCACAGAATGAGTTGAGGTCCCTTTCAAGTGGCTTGCTGTGCCTCCCTCTGGTCTGACTGCCTCCTGGAATGGCTGAGCAGCAGCTTCTCCTGAGGAGCCCCTCCCCTGGGTGCCAGCCTCCAAATGGTCATGACTTCATATCTCCGACGACAACCCACAGGGTGGGGGCTGCTCCTCCCCATTTTACAGGTGGGGACACTGAAGCTCAGAGGGGTCCAGTGGGTCACACAGCCAGTCGGGGTCAAGCTTGGAATGTGAACTCACTCACACCTGCCTCACCCTCACCCACCTGGGGCACTCACTGCAGGAGAGGAGGCCATGCTCACCCTACCTACCTGGTCAGGCAGAGAGGCCTGGGTGCTTCTTGGGGCCCATTGGCAAGTTGCGGTTAGGAGGCAAGACCGTGGAGCTGGAATATTTTAAACCAATTTCTCACATCTCAGAAGGAAACAGGACTGTGCTCTCCCGGCAAGAAATGCAAGGATGGGGCAGTGTCCCTGGTGGACCAATTCCTAATAAGAGAGAAGTCACAGGGCCCACAAGGGCCTCATCTCAAGGACTGAGGTTCCCTGGGTGAGGGAGACATCACAGAAGGCTTCGCCAAAGCCTGGCTTTCAGAGCAGGCACTTGTGGTGGGGATGGGGTGCCTCGGTCTGGAAGTGTCCTTTATTCTGGGGTGGCGGGAGCAGGGGGGCCTGGGGGAGGAGGGGAGCGAGCCTCTCCCTGGAATGCACCACCCAAGACCCATTTGGGTCCCCACCTCCAGAGGCCTGTGAGTCCCTGGACTAGAAGGAGAAATTCTCAACAGGACTCGGGAAACAGAGAAGGAAGCAGGTGCATTCTGGAACACAAACACAGCCTGTCCAAACCAGCGCTAGCCAAGGAGGGCCGCACTGCGGTTTGCTTTCTGTTTTTGCTTTGTCATTGTTGTTTTGGTTTGGTTTAGGAGTTTTCTCAGTAATTACTACTAGGAAACTCAGAGGGTCACAAAAGTGGAAGGGAAAAAGAAGAACAGAAAGGGGAGATGACGACAGCTCACCCAACCCGACGGGACTTTTTCGGACTTGCCCATCTTGTGGAAGCAGAAAAGGTCTGAGCCCAAAGGCTTCACATCATTTATCCTGATGCCCTTTGTTTATTTTTAAAAAGTAATTTTCAATGAGAGAAAGAAGGCACAGTCTCACTGTGAAATATTACATCACGGTAAGCCAGGCTCGGGGCCCCTCCCCAAGCTGGGGGTGCCGCTCTGTGTGCCGGAGGCCTTCACCGACAGGCCCGAGCCTTTTGGGCTACTTAATTTTTGAGGGTGGGCTGAGTGCAGGGCACTAAAGCATATGCTTAAAGAAGGGTGTCCTATCAGTCAGACCCCAAACTTTGCCACATGCTTCTCTCCTTAGAAGGACTCAGAAAGGTAGAATGGCCCCCAAACTCCTCCTTCAGGCTGGACCTGAGCCTCCTCTGGGAAGCGTACTTCCGTACGGCCCCCAGCCCCTGGCTCCAGCCGACAGGCACTAGCATCCCCATTTCACTGGCAATGCACCACGGTCTTTGGAGTCAAGGGTCTTGCACAAAACCACCCTCGTTGAGCGGCTTTTCTGCTATCCCAGCAATGCCGTGCCTGCAAGTCTTGCCTTTTCCCCGAGCTCTCAGGAGGTGATGACCTTCCAGCATGAATGTCCAGCACCTGTGCTCCCATCAAAGTCCCTGGTCCCCCAGCTGCTCCTGCCTCTGGGCCTATGTCCTTGTGGGAGCAGGCCTTTCAACCCAGCCTCTCAAACCAGGAGCTCAGGAAAACCTGTGAGGTTCTAGGACATTCCGAAAGGCCCTAAATACTAGACTTTCAAGCAGCGGGTTGCAGAAGTAAAGCGAGAATGTACCAGCCCCCATTCCAGCCCTGTCTTTCCCACATCCTCCAGGCTGCGCACATTCACACGGGGTCGTGAGAGGCAGGGCCCCCAAAGTCCCCGACTGGACCGCAGCCTGGCTCTGAGGATGACGTGGACTATTGCAGGGGCGGGAGCAACTGAGCTGGGTGCCCTCAAGTGGGGACAGCGGGAAAGAGGTGGGGAGTCAGACAGTGTGACACACGGGGGGCCTGAGGCCTGGAGCAGTCTTCCCGAAGAACGCTGCGCAGACACAGTCTGTGCGCAGGTTGGCCGCCTTGGGAGGCTTGCCGTACTTCCCTGCCTGCAGACTGAAAGTGTCCACCAGCACGTAAAGGCCCCAAGAAGCTTGTAGTAAAGCAAACCGTTCAACTATCTAACCCATGTTTTCCCAAACTTACTATTCCGGGAAAATCTTTTCTGACAAGATGTTCTTTGCCCTCTCCCTGTGGACCACATATTGGGACCTGCTGGCCTGACTGCAAGGACGCCCAGTCTTGCCTCTGATGGGTCAGATGGACCCGGTGACCGAAGTCCTAGGATGTCGACAACACTTTCAATGACGGCTTGGGTAAAACTACAAGGTCTCAGACTCTGGCCCACTGCCTGTCTCTGTAAGTTAAGTTTTATTGGAGCAAAGCTCGGCTCATTCCCTTCCAGCTCAGCTGTGGCAGCTTCTGCATGGCAGCGGTGGACTGGATGGTCGCGGCAGAACCCTATGGCCAGCAGAGCCTAAAATATTTACCATTTGGCCCTTTAGAAGAAAAGTTTGCCTATAGAAAATTGAAAGACACTGATTCCATCAAGCCTCAATGTCATGGAAAATTTAGATTCTGAATGCCTGTAATCTGTCTAATGCAGGTTATGCTGTGGGTGGTTGATGTTGGTGGCCCACACAAGGTTCGAGTGTGAAGAAGGGGCCGGGGGTGTCTGCACGTGTGTAAGTGAAGGGGATGAGAGCGGGAACGGGTCGGGGGGGGTCTCACTGCTGGAGAAGGTGGAGCTGGCGTCAGAGCAGGGCCCACTCGACATGGCCTCGTCACATGGCCTCACTCGACCGTGTGTAGGAGACAAGGAGATACTGTGCCCGGCTGGACAGGGCTGTGGGCGCAGTGACTAAGATCATGGATGCTGTCCTCTGCCACTTCGCAGAGACTGAGCATTCCTTGTTACATGTGCCCAGCACAGAGTGAGTGCTTGAGAAGTGTGGCTCTTATTCAGGAGTTACAATTATTCAAAGGATCCTTAACCACACGCAGGGGGCAGGTATCTGGGTGAGACAAAGCTCCCTTCCTTCCTCCCTTGAGGGATGCTGGGTGCTAACTTGGGTCACCTGTGTGGGCCCACCTGCACATCCACAGAGGCCGAGTGCGGGCCTCGATCACCTCGCGCAAAACCGCAGACACAGCCCACGGCCTTGGGGAAGCAGGTGCCCTGCAAGTGTAGCCCACAGGCTGCCATGCCCCCGGGTGAACAGCAAGGTGTGTGTGGCTTTTACGCTGGGGTCCACGACTGCACGACTGGGGCTCCGGGCCCAGCCAAGCAGCCTGCTGTCGGCAGCGGCGGTCGGCCTGCGGAGACTGGGTCTTTATCTGCCGCATCCTTCAGTTTTTATGGCTCTTGACTGCCTTGTATATTTAATGGGGAAGTTTGCCGAAGTGATTACTAAGCCACAAGAAGAAAAAGGAAGGGGCTGGGGGGGGCATCCTCCTCCCCTGAAGTGGGCAGAGGGGCAGCATGAGTCAGACCTGAGCCCACTGTTATGGTGCACTCGTTTCCTGAGTTAGCCCGGAGCTAACCTGGTAGCGGGAGGCAATTTACGATGCCGAGATTTAGGATGCTTCCTCCACAATAGATGGAAACTTCCAGGAAAAGAAGAATTTTACATCCCTCTTTCAAAGCACATTGACAGCCCATGACCAGCTGCCCAGTTTGGGGGTGAGTGTGCAGAACTGGGTCTCTTCTGAGCTCAGTTGAGGGTGGGTTGGCAGGAGCCGCCTGTGAGACACGTGGACACGGGACGGCATCACCCTGCCCGAGGGTCTGTGTCCACCACCGTGGCCCGTGTTGTTGAATCACCACGCGGGGACTCAGAGAAGTACCATGAAGGCCCCAGGTCCCCTGCGGAGGATCTCATGTCAGGGGCATCGTGGTGGTAGCTCCTTGGAGTGCACTGCCGGTGACTTCGCCAAGAGAAGCCCCTCGTACCTCCTGTCCCTGATGAAACCAGAGAGGAAGGCCACCCCTCCTGCCTCTGTCCAGGCAGGTGCTGCTGCCAAGTCTCACAGAGTGCAGGGGGAGCAGCAGCTGCTCAGGCGGGGACCCTGTTCCGAAGGGGGCTCCTTCACAATGCCACACGAGGAGCACCCACCCTGCACCTGGGCTAGGATACAGTGAAATGCGTGACTTGAAGGTGCTTCTCGCCACAGCGCAGCAGCCAGGCCGGGATGGGTGTAACAGCGTTGTCCAGCTGCTGTGGGTCAGCGGACTGGTGACAAACTGAGGGCAATGGTGCCAACCACATGGGGCTGTTTCGCAAACTAAGTTTACCTTTTTAAATGATTTGGGTAAACCAACCCACCTGGGTCACTGGCTTTGCCACTTTCTAATTGGGTCTCTTCGGGCAAGTTGCTGAGTCATTCTGAGCCTTCATTTCTTTGTGTCCAAATAGGAATAAAGCTATCACTTTCAGTAGGTACTAGACTCTGCCTCAATTTAATGAGAAGATTCATTTTTCCATTGCTCCTCAACTTTGGGGGAGATGCAGAGATTGTACTTTATGACAAAGTCACAAACTCTGGCATACATCGAGCTGAAATCCTTCTGTTTATACGGCATCGGGGCGTCTGAGTGACACACCAGCACATTGCTCTTAGAGACAGGACCAGAAAGGCCTGCCTGCCGTGGATGCTACACTTTCACGACTCGTTCTTTGAGAGGGTCTCCACCTTCCAGGACTCGTGCGTTTGCTTGTTTTGTCATTTCAGCCAGTGGCTGTAGCCAATTTAAAGTCAGCACCGCTTTTTTATTTCCCAGTAAACACTAGAATTTCCCGGTTTGAACTAAGTACAAGAAACACTATGTTAGGCTCAAAGAAATGGCCCCCCAACTTGCTATCCTAGGGGAACCCTGCCGTAACAGAGGAGAGCTGAAGGAGTTTCAGACTTGATGAGCAGTGTGATGATGAATTATTGGGGAAGATTTATTCACCAATGGAAGGAGCACTTGCCAATCTACCTTTGTTATAAGGGGGCACATTCACACACACCCCCTGTAACTTGCAAGTATTTATGCAGTTTTGCAAAGAACTTTCAAAACAGAAAAGTGTGTTCACACACAGGAACTGTATTCAGCAATACCAGCCATGTAGTCTTTGCCTTAGAAACCCCTCTTTCATCGTTTGGCTGGCGAGCCACCAGCCTGGCCTTCACTGAGGAGCCCAGGGCAGCTGGGCCTGGTGGAGAGCAGACCCAACCAACCAACAGGAGCGGCCGCACGGCACCAGCACCCCAGAGCGGCTTTCTCAAGATGAGAGTGTGTCTTCAAACAGCACATGATTTTCCAATTTAATTTCCAATTTAAATAGTTTGGAATGAATCGAGGAAAGAAGGAAAAGAAAAAAAAAGAAAAAAAAAAAAACAGGACTAACCACAAGCAACTGAGTTGCTAAAAAAATCTTTTATTGACATAGCCTTACAAATGAATCCTCAAACGCACCAGCCTCAATAAACTTTGCGCTGACTGATGCTCCTGTCAACTAGGAAGGATCCAGGCCAGGAAATGAATGAAATTTCCACTCTTTGGTATTTACCTGATGTCTCACCTTGTTTGCTTTGGGAGAGAGGCTGTTTGCAGAGCTATTGGAATGTGTGGAGCAGTTTGCTGAAACACCAGCTCGGGCCTTCCAGAAGGAGACCTCCCAACGAATGCAGAGGATCAGAGACCTTGAGTCATGTTTTTCTGCTGAGCAGACGCCTGTGCGTGTGTGTTCATAGCGTTTACAGAAGTAATGTGCCTGGAGAACAGGAAAGGGCTGCTTTACAAGCACAGATGACATATGATCAGGAGTATAGGTTGATCAGATAAAGATACCACCCACACAATGTGGATTTAGCCGATTCTTTAATTTACTCTGAAAGGAAAAGAAGGGGGGAAATATGGGGAGGAAGCGTGTTAGGAATCAACTTCCCGTGAGTCTCTGTGAACACCCTTTGCGGCTGGTTTCCATCCCGTCTTTAGAGAAGGTGGTGCAGTTTGTTTCATTTGCTCCACCTCCTCCCTCTTTTTTTTCTCTTGCTTCTACTAAGGAGGCAGGGAGGAACATTCTTAGAAGTCCTGTCAACACTGCCCTGTAGCTTAAACGACTTGAGATGTTCCTCTCAATGTCCTCAGTTTGCCTTCCAAGGGGAGCATTCTTTGGAAGAGACCCCAGGACTCACCGGGACGCAGTGTCATCGGTGCGTAGAGTGGGGAGAGGGAGCACTGGTCTGCGCCGGGCTGCTGTCAGCCTCGGGGACCTGAAGGACGTCTGTCATCACCTGCTACCCTGTCAATGAGAGTCCATCACAAGATGACATGGAGATGGCTTTTTTCCCCTCCGACTATTTTGAAGCAATTGTGGATCTTGGGTTTTGACAACACCTCCATGAGGCCCGAAGGCCAGAAAGTCACATCTTCACTTAACAGTTCAGGAAATGACAAGGCAGAGGTTAGGTGACACTTTCAAGTGAAAAGCTCTCACTAGAATCCAGGTCTTCCTGGTCCAGGTTCCCTGTCATTGTTCTCAGTTATCACAAAACAGTCTTGCACAATCTGTTGGCAGGGAGGGTGTTTGCAAACAGATGGTTCTGTCAGCCACCTGCCTGGAGAATGAAAGGTAGCACCTGGGATGTGACAAGTGTGTCTTAAGGCTCATGCTCTGTGGCCGAGACTCCAAATGCTTTCTTTACTTCCATTATGGCATCTCAGAAGTGACAATGGATGCAAACGGAGGACCAGCGTCCACAGAGAAATAGCCTGTGGGGGTTTCTAGTTAGAAAGAACAAACTGGAGTTTGGATTGGCTGTTTCTTTGTCTCAGAAACTTTCTGCAGAATGACTCCTCCCCCTTATTGGCTTTGTAAGTTTTCTTATAGTTGAATGGGTATTTTTACACATTTTAATAAGAAAAAATAAATTGAAATAATGCAACTTTTTTGGTGGCCAAGTGTCTCCAGAAGCAGAGTTAAAAAGCAGAATAATATTCAATCATGTACAAGACTGACAATTAACTAATAAAAATTGTGAGGTAGTTTTTTCTATTTCCTTCAAAGTCAGTTCTCAGAAAACAATTCATTTACTGTAGGTACTCTGTTTACCAGCAAGGTTAAAAGTTCAGGAAAAGAAAGACATCAAAATATTTACGTTAAAGCAAATCATTGTCCCTATACCATGTCTGACTCTGTGGATTCTAGACCAGGCCCCAGTCCCAGTGGTCACAGTCAGAGGAAGTGGGGCTCTGGCAGCTGCCAGCTGCACTCACCTACACCCACACCACACACATGCCATGCCCGCAGCCAGGCACATACACACCACACATGTACACCCCACACGCAACACACACACCACATTATCCATGCACCTGCACCCCACACACACCCCCACACAGCACACATACACCCTTGCATTGCTCCCATGACCACACACATGTGCACACACATGCCAGCATGTGCACATGCATTCTCGTGTCGTCACTGCTGGCTCTGCTGCTCTGGGGCCACCTTGCCAGAGCTGCAGGTGACCTGCCTACACTCTTCCTTCTTAGAGAGAAGGTAGGGTGTAAAGAAGTTAGTGTTTGCAGAGCAACTTCACAGAGAAATAAAAAGCAGCTATAACAGGGTAATTGTATAATTTATTGTCTGAACCAGATTGTCTTGGAGACTGAAAGGCAGAGCTGGGAGTAATTAATGGACATGAACTGATGCCTAATAGGCATAAATGGAGCCATTCTGAACAAACCAGGGACTTGGTCCCCTCACCTGAAGGGACCAGTCATTAGAGTCGAGTTTGCTGCTTCCAGAGGCTCGGAAGGTAGAACAACAGAATGAGAACTAGTGAGGGCTGGGGGCAGACCACTCACGGTTTGGTTGATCTCTTTCCCTCATATTTGCTTTTCCTGCTCCAATGGCAGTTCTTCTGGGCGGGTGGGGGCTGTCGTCATACTTTCCCATCTCCTCCCCTCCCCATCTCTCTGACCCTCTGTTAGCAGAGGGGTGGAGGAGGCTCCGAGTGCCTTCCTTACCTTCTGACTAGCTCCAGAATGCAGGCCAGATCCACTTTTCCAACACCTATTCTTCACCAATGAGAGGTGGACACACGTGGGGCCTTGGAGGTCAAGGTGTGACCACAGAGCTCTGACTCAGGGGCCCAAAGAGAGAGCCAACACTTGTGTTCGTCTGGATCTTGTTGAATGCAGATTCTGGGCCTCTGCCCTTCTGACGCTCTGACTGAGCTTTGAAGAGTGACAGGCAGTTTTCAGAGCGCCAAGTCTGTCCTCAGCCTGGCCTTTTCATGAGGATTCTCACATGACTCTGGCAAGGTCAGGGCCTGCCTGGCTGCAGTGTCCACCTGAAGAGGCTCAGTGGCCACCACACCTGCAGCAGCAAGAGGGGAGCTCATGAGGCGACATGCATCAGACCTCCAGGCACCTCCTGTTTTCAGCTGTGCTCTGGTGTCTTCTTTCTGACTGCCCTTGTGACAGGGTGCAGCCAAGAGGGGAGCCCCCAAAAGGGAGTTGGAATGGGGCCCAGAACTCAGGGTGTCCAGGAAATATTAGAAAGACATAATGAGATGTCCTCACCCCTTCCCCCTCAGGTGTGAGTTGGGGGAAGGGACAAATGGGGTGGGGCCATTGAGTTGTTTTGCATAGCAACAGTTTTGCAGATAAGCTCCAGAATGGTCATTTAACATATCTATAACCTTTAACTGGTTTCACAGATATGTTAAACAGCTGTGGCCCCCCCGCTCTGAGCCAGGGGGATGGAAAGGACTTCCCCCAGGACGTGACTGGGGGAGGAGTCCCAGGATACAGCATGTGCGTGGGAGCTTGGAGAAGATTGGCTCCAGAAAATGGGGACACACCTGCCCAGACTCATGATGGCATCCCAATAACCTTGGAAATATACAGGAATGCTGGCAGGTGTAACCGATTGTAGGAGGAGTCGGAAATGGGGCTGCACAGGAGGATTGGCCCGGAGATTTAAACCGAGGAGCGGCAGCCATTGGAGAGAGATCTATGCGGTTTCACCAGAGTGCAGGACCCACAGCTCTATGAGGGAAAATCACCACGTGGCTTTAGCAGAGAATTGCCACTCAGCTTTGCCCGAGTGGAGACCCTCTTGCAGCTTTGCCAGAGGGAGAGATTCCACATGGTTTCACCAGAGTGCAGACCCCTGCAGCTTTGGTGAAGAGGGAGAGCCATGAGGCTTTGCCAGAGTGGGGACCCTTTCCCCACAGCTTCGGTAGAAGAAGGACCACGTGGCTTTGGGGGTGCTCCCTTTGGCTGCGTGGCACGGGGAGCAAGAGATATTTTGCCTGGAAGAAGGGGGAAAGAACTCTTTTACCCAGTAGGCCATCAGAAGGCGCCACATGGCTTTGGATTAATTAGAGATCCTGCCTGGACGACGACACAGCTGAACGGTGTCAAGAGCCTGGATACCAGACGTGTGCTTCTCTCCCTGAATTACGGATTACGGTACCCTGAATTAGGGCAGAGGGAGAGAGGAAGCACTGTGGGTGTCTGTGGGTACCCTAAAGGAATTTGATATTTTTTAATGGAGATGTTAGGTCACTACTTTAACTCTGTATAGCATTAAATAAACATTTCCTTTCCTTTTTACAAATCTCTGGCTTTGAGAGACATCTTTCCATAAGGCGGCGGACAATAACAGACCTTCTGTTGCTCTGTAACACCCTTACCATTCACAGCTCATTTTAAGGGAAAAAAAAAAAGCATTTGGTTTTGCATCTTCATAAAACACAAAGTGGCAGCATGATGCAGAGCTGGGGGACGCCAGACCACCTGGGATGGAGATCCGGGTTGCACCATCACATTGCTAGTCAGTTTTCTTGACTGAAATGAGACAATGACAACCCCACCTCTGGGACCTGTTGTGAGACTAGAAATAATGTAATGACCCTCCAGAGGCCATGTCTGGAGCAAACAGAGCCCTGGGTGGTGGCCATGATTCTTATTGAGGTGCTAATCCATCTACTCAGGCAGCCACCACTGATAACATGGCACCTGAGAGCCCTGGCAAGAAGGGGTCAGGGACACCCGGTGAAAGGAGGGCCATGGGACTTGAGGTGGCTTTTGAGGTCTTGCGAAGTCACGTAAAAAGAGAAGCGAGCCTGTGACTAGAGAAGTGAGAGCTTCATGCACAGGTCCATATCCAGAAGGCAGTGCACATCTTGTATTTGGAGGTACCTGGAGGTCAAGGCTGCACATTTTCCAGGTTGACTCTTCCACTGGACAGAAGCCAGTGTGATTCTGAAGCACATTTAAATGTAGAAAGTTGAAATGGAGGCATTGGTCCAAAAGCTCCACACAGATAAGCATCTTGCCTGTTGCCTAGACTGTGAAATTTTAACTGAGTCAGAGAACCCCATGTGGGGACTCCCACGAATGAAGCCAGGACAGCTGTGTCATTACAGTACGTTTCTGGTTAGAGGCTGACATAGGGAACAAGGGGAGAGCAGACTGTCCCCACTAAGTCTGGCTGGAGGTGACTCCTCTGGCTGCCATCTCTGACACAGAGGTGACATGTGGACCAAGCAGCATGAGGCGGGAGCCAGCTGACGCCCACGAGGGAGTGTGTGTGTGTGCACGGAGCCTGGCCTCTGTCACACTTCTGGGGTGCTCGAAGTATGCGTGGATCTAACTTCAGAGCAAATGACTTTGAGATACTGGAACGAAAGGGAGAGGGTCTGGAAGGCTGAGAACAAGAAAATATCACCCCCATTTTCCAAAGCAATGGTTCCTAACAGCTATAGAAGCGCACACTCACTCCGGCTTCCGGGCAAACCCAGAAGAGGCATCGACAGGCTCACGGTGTTGGGGAGGAAAGTGGTGGTCTCTCAGAGGCAATTCAAGTTCTCTGAGAGAAAGTCATTCCATGCTAACCTCATTTCCTGTTTTGACGAGCTTCACCAGAACAGCCGATTAGGGGAATGCCCCAGAAAGTGTGTCTTGCTTTCAGTAAGCATCTGAAAACCTCTCATTGTGTCCTGTGTATACACAAGACGGGTGGGTGATGGTGTGACCAGGAGAATTCACAGTTGTTAGGGCAGCCATCCCAAACAGGTCAACTCATGGCATCACGTCAGCCCTGCTGCCCCTGCGGCCGCAGCAGTGTGCCAATGGCCACGCTGGCAGGGCCACCCGTGAGGTCGCAGGCGGACGGACTGTTCAGTGTTTCTCCCCACTGGCAAGTCTGCTTTCAGATGAGTCTCGGCAATGCCACACCTAGAGCAGGTTGAGGACTCCAAGGTGACAGGGTCGTTCTGTGGCTGGTGCACACCAGTTGTGTGCCTTGGATGTTTCCATGGAGAGCCACAGGGCCCTGTCCCGCGTCCTGTCCAGTCTCCGTGTTGAAAAGAAGTTGGTGGAAAAGACACTGAAGGCATGCTTCTCAAATTTGCAAATCACACAAACCTCTGAGGGAAGAATGGCATCAGATGGTTAGCTCGCAGTGAGAGAGCTGGGATGAAACAAGGCGGAACGGGGGGAAGTCCTGTGTTTCTTTAAAAACAGGATCCACTGCAGGAGCACATGGCCCAGGTATGCATGGTCCTGGCTATGCTGTGTCCTCGGTGTGGCCAGACACGACCGCACAGAGCACCGGTGGCTTCGCCTCTCCTTGTCCATTCTTTCCATGATATTGAGCTCTTTCTCTGGCTGGCAGGCACTGACAACCCCTTCCCTGCTTAGTTATGGCCTTGTTGTGAGGACAAAATAAGTCAGAGGGGGTGAAGTGCTTTGAAAAAGGGAAAGCTCTGAAATTCAAAATAGTATTATTCTTTGTTGTAAGGTGCTTTCCCTTCGAAAAAAGAAAAAAAATCTGACAGTCTGCGAGTGAAAAGCAGAAAATGATTCAGCTTGGGCTTCTGTTTCTCCTGTTTTAACCCCAAACTGGTTAAGCTTGCTGAGAGGCCTCAGGGAATCCTTCTCAGAAGCCTGACCTCTTCTAGCTCCAAACCCCTCGTCTGGTTTTTCCAAAAGTTCTCCCTGGAAGGCATGCTTCCTACTGTCCTAAATTCCAGGATTACAATAATCCGATAATCATTCAGAAAGTTCTCTTTCCACGGCTGGCTCTTCAGAGATGCAAACCGAGTGCCTGGCTGGAAAGCCAGATGACTAGGGTTAGCATCTTAAACTTTTACAGGTGTTTTCGGTTCTTTCCATCCTACCAGGCGGTGCTTTGAAAGCATGTTTCCCTAGCTGCCGCATGACCCTGGGCTCAAGACATAAATGAAAAACACTCTCAGCACCTTAAACTCCTTTTGGGCTCAGTGTGATTTCGTTGGATGGCTGCAGGCTCCGAGGTCCCCGAGACTGAGCTGTCCAGTAGGAACGTCTATGGTAACGACACACCCGTCCTGTGTCTGTGCTGTCCACCAGGGCAGCCACAGTCACATGTGCTTGTTTACATTCAAATTAATTACAATTGAAAATTCAGTTCCTCGGCCGTAGCAGCCACACTTTAAGTTTCCAGTGGACACGTGGCTGGTGGCTACTGCATCAGACAGTACAGCTCCAGCCCAGAGTTGTCAGCCTTGCCTGCACGATGGAACCGCCTGGGGAGTTTAGGGTGGCTGGGGCGCCCCACCCGAAATTCTCATGTGATTGGTCCTGGGGGAGCCTGGTCACTTGGATTTTTAAAAATTCCTGGGTCATTCGAATGTCTGGCCAGGGTTCAGAATCATCTATAATTTTGTGGTCAAATCTCTTGTTTCTTTTCCTGTTACCCTCGTGAGCTAATTATCCTGCAAAGCCTATATGAGTTCTTTCTGCTTCTCCCTGAGTCTCTGACTTCCATCTCTTCCAGGTTATAAATATCTTGTGTGGGTTAGTCTCTGGAACGCTCAAAAGCACAGTGAGGAGTGACCGGGTAGGAGAAGACATTCTTCCCAAAGGCATCCCCTTGTTCCAGGGCAGGTGCATGTCCAGAGGGGCTGACTTGGATCTATGTGAGCGCCCATGGGCATGTCCACAACTGTGGGTGAGCCTGGGCTCTTTGCATTCTCAAGGGTTTTGTCTTGCTGTCCTCAGCATCCTCTATATTGCCTCCTCCTCCTCTAGAACAAGGAGAAGTAGAACCAGCAGCAGGAGAAAAAAATAAAAGAACCTCCAGGCAATGTGGGATCTGTGGAAACATGTCACCTGGTCCCCTAGTGTTCTTCTGAGGGAAGCAGCATCCAGAGAAGTCAGGTGGCTCAGGAGGAGCAAGAGCTGGCAGAGCAAAAATGAGAGCCTACACTCCAGATGCCTCCAAGGACATGGCCCTCCACCACATGGTCACCTTCAACCTTCCAGGAATGCGAGTAAATAAAATTTGGCTTAAGGACATTTATTTCCAAGGCAAAGCTTGGTTCAGATGAGTCTGATTATTGAGAGAGTATGTGGCTCACGATCAGCTTTTTCTGCTGGGTGAGTCCTGGCAGGAAGCCTGGCTCCTCAACCCAGCTGCTCCATTCACTGCGTTACCTCATCAGAGGTCAATGGATGCAGTGCTTTGTCCAACAAACAGTGGTTAGAATCCTGGGCAGCCGACACCACGGTGTTGTGAGGAGAAGTGACTAATGACATAATGGATCTAGTCAACACAAAATTAATGAACAGAACATCAGGTGCTGGGACAGACTGGGCAATAGACAGACTAGAATCTGCCTTTACACAGATGAAACTGGGGGCACGTAAGAGGCCAACAGCTAATTAATAAATGAACAATCCGGATAATTGCTGATAGTGGTAAGTTCTATGAAGAAAATAAAATAAACTCACGAGCTAGGGAGAAATAGAAGGGGGTCCCCCCAGGACATGGTGGTCAGAGAGCCTCGCTGAGGAGGGGACACCTGGGCTGGGACCTGGGTTCGAATGGCAGTATCTACTGTGCCATGCGCACTGTGGGGGGTGGGGGGAGGTTGTTGAGATTTTCATCATGGCCTACTGAGAAATTAATCCTGAGAAGTGTGAACAGTACACCAGTCATTTTAAATTGTTCTTGGATGTCTGCTATGTGTAAAAGTGAAGACTGGAAGTGCCGGAAGCAATTTCTAATGGCCCCTTTGGCCACCTTCCTGGGAGGGTCAAGCTGTCAACTCGGTTGGGGAAGACAGTGGGATGCCAAAGAGGAACCCTTTGACATTTATCCATTTTTAAGGAATACTTAGTTGCCAACTTCAGGGGCTCAGATTCAAGCAGTCAGGACATCTAAATGAAATGACCGTGCTGTCCATCCACGACAACTACACGGCCCCCTGCACATCATGGACAAACCCCAGCAGCGCCCACTCACTCTTACGGAGGCTGGAGTCGGTCCTAGCCACTGCTCTATCTTCAGAGCATGGCACAGAGTAGGCCCCAAAGAAAGCTGTGCAGAATGAAGAAGTGCATGGGTGACCGATGTGTGGAGGGAGCGAGGGTGGCAGCTGAGAAGACAGAGGCGTCTGAGAGAAAGCTCAAGTTTGGTGATGACTTTGGGGTCACCAGTTCAGAGTGTACCCACTTCCAAATGTCTTCCTGTGTTTTTCTGAAATGCCAATATGCCAATAGTGACTCAAGAGAGACCTTCTACAGAGGCAGAAGAAAAAGGCTGGGCAGACAAGTCTGAGTAATAAGAGATGCGAACTCAACATCCTTCGCAAAATGTCATAATGATCTGCATGGTTACGGCAGGGTTTACTTGTGGTCCTATAGAAATTAATCTCAAACACAATGTCGTATCATTTAAATTAGTGCTTAAATATAGCTAGTGAGCAAACAATTTATTTATTTTTTGCTTTGCTTTTAATGAAGAAAAAGAGATTAATACACATAGAGACAGCAAGATAGATAGAAAACCACCCAGGCTAGATCATGACCATAATATCGCAGCTACATCCTCAGCAAATGCAGAGGCCCTTGAAGTCCACGGCCATCAGAGTCAGTCCCAGGGCAGACCTGTCACCCGCATCCCGGCTGTGGGCAGCAGGCAGGAGGCAGAGGCGCTGGAAGGGGGCTGAGTCCTGATTTTTTTTTGTCTGTGTCATTTTCGATCAAGTGTGTCATAGAGCTTCCTGTTTCATCTCCCAGTTATTCTGAAACAAAAACATGCATGAAAAACACAGGTCACTGCCAACCGCATTGAGAGACAGTCACTCCAGTACGTGGAAACCAAAAAGGGAAAGACAGATTGTAAATGCCACAGTGAGCTGGGGATCAATTTTATCAGCATCTATTCAAATAGTGCTAGTTGACAAAAATTGCGGGTGGCGGTGGGGGGTAGGGCATTGTTTAAAAATAATTCAGAAAAGACTGAAAAGGCAGATGTTCCCAGAAGCTCACTCACTGCCTATTTACTGACAAGTTGAGGTCAGACTCTGGGTCAGGGTCTATCTGGTGGCAACTGAGGCTCTTCCCCTTGTGCCCCTATTGGCCCAGCTGGGGAGTCACACAGGAATTTCAGGACAACCTGTTTGCTCAGATGGTTCCTTGAGCCTCCTCCCAGGAGCAAAGAGAGTTAAAAGAGATCACTGTGGAATTGCTGCCCCATGGGGATGAGCAAGCATGATGGTGCTGATTTTCCAGTCCCCTGTCCTCTCCCACCCCAGGGGAGCTGGCCTCCCAGCTGTACATGAGGGCATCTTACCAGACAAGCTTGTGCCCAGCATCCCCAGTGAAGTGCGGGAAGGCTCCTGGCCAAGCAAAGGCCCAGAGGACAGTATAGCCTGAGAACAGCTCTAAAGACTATGGTTCTATTAAATCCTGCTTTGTCACTTGAGACGAGCATGGTTTGGCTTTCAGGGAGCACATCATTTGAGGAAGCTAATTTTCCCCAAGTGGAAGGATGCTTCCAAAGATAGACAGAGGGTGGACGATTGAAATAGAGACAGTATCACCACCCCCGAAGTCTCCACTGCAACCCAGCAAGCCAGCTTGTGCTTCGCTCTGCTACTCAGAGGCATTCAGAGAGGAAGACAGCACTGCCATGGGAGGGATATTCTTGCCATGTTCTCTGCCCAGCCACTCGTGATGGTCAGAGAAGGGACCAGCTCTGCCCCTGACTGCTCCTTGGGGGCCTAGCTGTCCCCTCCACATTCGACCTGCCCAGAGGTAGCCCTGAGTTCACTAGAAAAGCCGGCTGCCCTGCCCCTCCCCATTTCCTGACTTTTGTTAATGGCACAAAACTCTGTAAAAAGGGAGAGGGATACGTGATTTTGAAAGAGCTCCATCCTTCCCCAAGAGATTCATGCAGTATGCACAGTACTATACAAAAGACCCTGAGAATTTAGGAAATAAGGAAAGTGGTTAAATTTGGGTATTAATGTGCATCCCAAAGAGCTCTTTCTCAGACAGCAGCCTTTAGCAGTGCTGGGAATGCTTTGAGGGCAGCCCTGCCCGGCCCTTCTCCTAAGGGCTGTCTATGGCACTACAGACTTCAGGGAGCAAAGCTTGCCCTACAAAACCCTTGCTATCCAACACTCACAGGCAGTTGTGACAGCCTGTATTTACTTCTTCAAACTCTGCATTGTTTTTCCCCAGTATCTTTGCCCCAATGTCCTGTACATAAGAGCTAGCCCATTCACACAAGTGCCTACAGCCAGCCTGCCTTCCTTCCTTCCTTCCTTCCTTCCTTCCTTCCTTCCTTCCTTCCTTCTCCTAAAAGGCTTCATTTGCTAGTCTATTGGAAAAACCAGCTTCCTGGTATGTGCTTGCATTTAACAATCCAAAACATGGGCCCAAGATTTCTCATATGCAGAGCCTTTCTGGGTGGGCAAAGAGAAACAGGAACTAAGAAATGCATCAGTGGCCAGCATGGAAGGGAGGGGAAGCCTGGTTCCTTGGTGGCTTAACAACCCATACTCCTCTCCAGCACCCCCTCCAACTTCTGAGTGAAATGAAAAACCAAGGGCAGCAACCAAGGCTTCAAGATGGAACACCTGGCCATGTGAATGTGACCAAAATCACAGAGTGAGAGGTAACAGGGCCCTGAGGATCATCTGGTCAACCTTCATTTCACAGGCACAGAGGAAGGAATCCACCTTCCTCAGGTCACACAGGAAGGGACACTGCTGGGATGGAGACCTGAGTCCCTCCTACCTAGTCCTAGATTCTGAATATCAGCTTCTACTGCAAGGCTTGACACAGCTTGAGTTTGTCTGGGAACTTTGGCATGAATGAGTCAATCCCTCGGGATTCCCTGTAGGACTGGCAGTCTACTTATCACTAAAGAAACCCAAAGTTGCCCCTAATTCTGAGCCCATAGCACATACTGCTTCCCATGTGCCAGCAAACCCTGGAAGTGGGTGGAGACCAGCAGCATCTCTCCTGTGTTGGGACAGTCCTGGAGGAGCTCCTGGTCACACATTACTCCCTCAGTCTGACTCTAGCTTGGCTGAACTTTGCTGTTCCTTCAGTCTCTAGTGTTCAAGGGGCACCAGTGAGGCCCCCTCACTGTGGGTACACAACATGATTGTCCCTCGGATCTGAGGGATGGCCTCGGGGTCACACACATCACACTGTGAGTGTGGTCCCTCACCAGGGACCTCAGACGTAGCCTGGGGAACCCTCTGGATGCTCTCTGAGTGAAGTCCCAAGTCATGCCATCTCTGCACTGGTTGCAATCCGAGGAAAGGCTCTTGGCGCAGGAGGCGGAGAAGGGAAGAGAAACAGTAGCTCAGGCACCCAACCCCAGATTGATGGTCCCTGGGCCAGGAGCTTTGCCCCTCAGTGCGACCCAAATCCCTACTCCCCAGGCCGTAAGTACCAGGCAGGGGACAGGAAGACCACAAACCTCACTTTACTTTAGCATTCACAGTGCTGCCCATATGTCATTCTGAGAGGCCACACAAGAGCCCCCAGCCACCCACAGTGGCAAGGCACACCCGAGCCTGCTTTGCACCGGGTCTTCATCAGTACTCAGGAAAACAACCAGCCGGCACTCACATCAGGATAGTGGCAACTCATGCTGGATTCTAACCATGTTGGAAACCAACTTTTTGAGATTCTAAAATCTCAAAAAGAGATTTTTTTTTGAGATGCGCACATCTCAAAGAAGGGGTGTGCATAGCATCAGTTCTCAAGAGTACACTGTTTTTACTTCTCACAAAGCTGAAACCTGGAGGGCACACTCAGAAAACCTATGTTGTTTGTCACAGACAAATTTTAGGGCTGAGTGATATGAATCTCGGGTAACGGCAGGGCTCCTGCACTGCCGCTGCAGATTCAAGCAGGGAGAGAAGAGCCCACACTCAGGGCTCTGTCCTCCCTTCTGAGGGGCTCCCATTTCTAGAGCTGAAGCTACATAAGGCTGAACAGACTTAGAAGCTTTCTGGAGGGGACCTCCCCTGAGAAGCAGTTTTTGCAAAGTGTGCCAGGCATCACTACAGACCTACAGGTGGTTCAGAAAGACTCCATGTCCTTCAATGCCCCCTTCGGCAGATTGTGCGCCTGGTCCCAGGGCTGCCCCGGGACACAGGCAGGTCCCCCCAGCCAGTCAGCGAGCACATCCAGACGCCAGGCACTGCTCCTGAGGGGCACTCCCCACTCAGCATCCCTGCAGCCCTCAGATCCTCGCTGCTGGGGTAATAACCTCTCTCCCTCGGGGGTAGGACAAGTCGGACCATGAGCAGCAAGCAGGCCCCAGGCCCAGTGCAGCATCCAGATGGTGACGCACAGCCTCCTGTGGGGATGAAGGGCCGCTCATGGTTGTTTCCAACCCCCTGACCTAGGGGGGACCTTGGGAGTTTGCCCACCTCTGGTACAAAGAGGTCACTCTTTCCGATTGTACAGAGGTGGGAATGGAGACAAGGGTGGGTGATGCATAGGCTTCCCTCACTGGATGATTTCCTGGCCCAGCCATCCTACCCCTCACCATGGCCACTTTCTCTATAAGATAAAGCCAACTTTTCAAAGAACTAATCCTCAAAAACTTTCTAGCAGATCTGGTCTTGTTGACACTGTGACAGGGGACCTTGGTGTATAGCTACTGAGCGATGCAAAGGGCCTTCTGAAAGGCTGGTTTTATGTCCAAGGCTGTGCTCAGCATTAGAGGAAAATGTAGACAGTCAGAGGTTCCATGAGGCTTTTAGGGGCTCAATCACCCACAGCCATGGCCCTTGGAGTGGATCCCCACAGGGGCCTCTGGACCAGCAGCATTACATACCCCTCACTTTGTTAGAAAGGCAAACCTCAGGCCCTGTCCAGACCTCCTACACTGGAAGCTCTGGGAAGGAGGACCAGCCTCATCTGTTTTCATAGCCCCCTAGCAATTTAGACCCAGGCCCAGAATCACCATCGGTAAATGACACCGGCTCCTTGTGATGCTCTTGTACCCTGGCCGTGGGCTCAGTGCCTCAATGACTGTGGTCACTGCAGGTTGCCTATTTACTGATGTTCTCACTTCAGTGCTCACCAACGGCTCTCTCCTGAGACCCCCACAGTGCAGGGGAAGAGCAAGCAGCCTAAAAGCCATGCCCAAGTTCTAAAAGCCATCAACAAGTTCTTGGGGTGACCTGGGGAGAAGGGTCAGCCGATCCATCTCTTATCTCTTTTCCTGGGTGCTGCTCCTGTGCGCAGCCAGGGCTGGGCACTGAGGGGTACTCCTCCCACATCGGTGGATGGTGCCTGGTCATCACACCCTCTGCTGGCCCAGCCACATGCTCCCTTCTTCTGCTGTCAGGCCAGTTTCCCTGAGGAGAATACTTGAGCCATGAGGTATACTGGCATTTCTCTCAAACTGGAGAATAGAAAATGTGTCATCACCTTGACTGCCAGCCTGGGAGGGGAGGGGGACAAGGGCCCAGCCGACATGTGATCATGCCCAGGTGGAGACCAGCAAAACGCCCACCACTGGACAGCTAGGAGGCAGCATACGACCAGGCCCAAAAAAGTAAAAAAAATAGTTTGTTTATCATTTTTAAAAAACTAACCTCATACAGGAAGTATGAGAAGAAGAAGGAGGAGGAGGAGAAGAAGAGGAGGAGGAGAAGAAAAAAACACAAGCCCAGGCTGCTGCACTGAAAGTGGCAGGACTGGAAGGACTCACAATTGTTACAGACAGACGAGGGTTACTCGGTTTACATTTCCCACTTTGTGGGGGTGGTGGGAGCAGGTGGGGACTTACAAACGATGGGGACGGGGACGGAGCAAGGAAGGGGCCAGTGAGTCACAAGGCGCAGCCTTGGCAGACGCAAGGCAGTGTGCAGGGCAGAACCGAGTCCCAACCAGGACCTCCCTGCAGGTGTCACAGTCCCAGTCAGACGTGGAAAAAAAGGCGCCTAAAATGGAAACTGCCGTCGGGGATCATCCCACACACCTGCCTCTCCTGCCCCGCGTTCTGTCCTCCTGTGTGTTTCAGGTTGAAGACACAGGACTTCCAAGACCTTGATCCTCTCCCCTCTCCGCACTCCCAGCAGGGCAGCCCCAACAGCAGTCAGCAGGGAGACACCGTGTCCTGGCCGTACATCCAGCCCGGTGGCCCTACAGCTCTTCAGGACAATGAGCTTTCATTGCCTTTGGCTTAAGGACACTGAGGCAACCAAGGCAGACAGGGGCCAAGTCAGGTGCCGAACACAGAGCCATCTGCCCTCACTGAAATGTGGCCCAACTGGATTTTAAAAATAATTCTTGCCTACCCAAGAATTAGAAGGAGGAAAACAGGGAGGCTAAAGATACTTCCTCGTTCACAGCACACAACAGGAGGGGGCCGGGGAAGAGGAATCCTTCCCCCATAACACTAGTAAGCATACTGTAAGGTGCTCTCACACTGAAAGGCATTTCAAGTCCTACTGTCACTGTCAAAGAAAGCCGAGGTCTTAAAAAAGAAAGAAAGACAGAAAGACAGAAAGAAAAGAAAAAGAAAAAAAATTGCACACCAAAATCTCAAAATAGAACCAAAACCTGCAAATCATACTCAGGAGTCTATTGTGAGCCCATGCTGAAGCACCCTGTTGAAAGGTTAATAATTTTCCTACCGAAACTGAATGTGGGTTGTGAAAGAACATTAAAATGAAGAAAATTTCCCCGTGGCTGCTATTTTATTATCACCAAAGCCATCGGGTTTCAGTTTGAGTTATTTGTATTTATTTGTGAAAACAAAGATTAAATAAGTAAAAACATAAACCTCATCCTAATTATTGCTCAGGAGTATCTGATTTTTAAGACAAAAAAAGTAAATAAGACTATCTCACACACACACTGAAGGCTGAAGTCTAAGCAGTGGAAGAGAGAGGATGCTGTTATCTCCTTCTATTGTTTGAAAAAAAATATTATCTCATGTAAAGCGTTAATATTTGTTTACAGTTTGTGAGGATAATGTGAGAGTCAACGTGTACTTTTAGTCATTGCAATTTGTCAACTGTGTGTTCAGGGAGAGAAGTTGTTTTAAACTGCAAACTGTATCTTTTGTTTGACACTTGCAAAAATGTAGTAATAGCCTTTTAAGTCAATAATTAAGTTGAACACTTGAAAAAATGAAATTTAAGTGCTGCTTTAAAAGATCAAATCATTGGCTATGAGACATCTGACCAGGTGGAGCCGGGATGAAACGTGGGCTGTGTGTGCAAAGCTGGGTTTTAATCCAAATGTGTCTCAAACGCCAGGTGAGCACTTGCTTTCTGAACTCTTGAAAGAAATCCACTAGATGAAATGGTTAATCAGAATCGATGGGTGAGCAAAAACTTCTGTTCATGTACTTCCAGCACAACATAAACATCAGAATGAAAAAAAAAATAACATGCAAAAAGCCCTTCAGTGGTCTCACATCACCGAACAAACTGTTTTTCTACCTATTTTGTGTTGCTGGCTTTTGTTATCAGCCCAATCGGCAAATTGTGGCCAATTTTGTCATGGGTTAAGCAGACATTTTGTTCCCAAACTGCTTTCAAGATTTAACTACCAAATACAGTTTATGAGAAATTGAACAAGCCACAATATAAACAGAAAAGGTACCTATTCTTACTAAATTAACCCCTTTTTAAGGTCAAACTGACATACACACACATAAAATAATTTTTTAAAAAGAATTCTAGTAAATTACAATTCTGAAACCACCTAATTAGACTTTCCTGGAAAAAAAAAGAATAATTAATGATTAACCTACTGATTGGATTTTGAAACCAACCACACAATATTCCCCTGATCCTGACCACCGTGAAATCTGCTTTCAATGACAAGCAATTTTTATTTTACACACACACATCAAATATTGTTTGCAGGGTAAAACTCTAAAGGAGTCAATAGAATTATGCTAAGGGAAAATAATCAGTTAAGCAGTTATTTACTACTGAAAATAAATGACACCCACGTAGTTCATCTTATATATTAATATTGAAACCAAATGTTAGTCTTACACCGCAAATCATTTCATCAAGAAAAAAAACTAGTTAAAATGAAAACACAGGGTTTTATTTTATGAAACATTAAATATGATGATCAAAATGATAGAAAGCTGACAGAGCTTTTAAAAATTTGTTTCTGCCTAATCACTACAACAAATTGAAAATGAAAAAGGAATGAAAGAGTCCTCGCTAAAAATCCAAGAATTACTCCTGAGGAGAAAAGCAGAATTTCAGTCAGAAGACTGAATAAATCCTTCTATTTGCAATCCTACCTCCTATTTGAAGGCACAGCAATATTACAACACTTTTAGCCTTTTAAAATACCAGCAAAAGCCCACACATTATATCTCAGATTAAACCAAGGAGAAAATGACACATTCTGAAACCATTTTCTAAAGCTTCTTTTCCTGATAACACTCAGGCTCGTACACTCAAATTAATGAGTTTCTAAAAAGCCCAAACAACTCTCCATAAAGAGACAGGATTGTTCAAAACAGCCTGAAGACATGTCTAGATTTTTCAGGCAACATTCAGAGCAGTAGTCCTCACTATCCGCATTTAGAAAAGTTAAGCTGCTTTTAATGTGTCTGTGAGAAAGAAATGCTACTCAGTGCTCTGGCTAAATTGAGGAACAATTTGAAAAACACCAGTAGGTTCAGCCCAGTATTTCCCTGATCTCAAACAATTTAAAAATTAGTTAATTCTCCCCCACGTTCTTTGCACAAATATGTATTCTCATAATCTATTCATATTTTTAAAATCTTAAAGTGGTAAAGAAAGGAAACACACCACAGAGAGCAAGAAGTCATTGCTTCTGAAATTGGATTTCTTCATAAAACACAGACCAGCAAAATAACAGTGAAGAGAACTAAACACCAGTAACAAAATTCAGGAAGAACACTGAAAATGTATATTGATTGACAGGGAACTTCGCAGGAGGAATTTTAAATCCTGGAGAAGACTAGGCACACTTTTTGCTCAGTCCAAAACACTCTCAGTGAGGCAGCATTGTTTTTGGTAGCCTCGAACCAATGGCAATTCAGCGCTACAACGTCCGCACGCCAAGGCGATGGGGCACCCACTGTGTAGGACCAGACAAGGAAGCATGGGGCTCAGACTTCACTTTTCGTGTCTTTGTGTTGTAATTCTTTCTACAGTATGTGACTATTTTGATACTTTAAAGCAAGAAGCCAGACATATAAAAACAAACAAACCAAAAAATCTTGAATGAACACTACAATTAAAGATGACAGAGCATAAGAGGACCCTGGTAGTCACCTGAATTTGTCACTTCGATGCATTTTCTGTGTAAGTGTTTCCTCCTGGCACACCGGCCCTGCCCAGCATGATCACACTCTTACATTGAAACAAAGCCTGACCTTCACTGATACTTGCTGCCCTTTTCAACCACATCTCTCCCCTTCCCCCGACAGGAGACTTGGGAAATGATGGTGACTTTAGTCATCTGGAAAGAGTGAAACACGACATAGTCTTGAAGCACTTTCTTCAGAACCGTTGTCGTTCTAACTCTATTTTACCACAAACAAAAAGGCCATGGTCACGGAACAAATTCAAGTTCACTCTTAATTGTATCTGTAACCCGGGAATTTCTTAAGAGCAGAGCGGCACAGTACAAAGGCTTTTCATTGAAGAAATATTCAAAGCATTAAAAAAAAATTACACTTCTTTTTGCAAGTATATAAATCAAAATGTGCACTCTTCCACATTAAAAAATAATGTTTTCAGCACAGTTACTTCACATGGAACTAGCTAACTTGTTCTTCTCTTTTTTCACAAAGGCATTTGTTAACACCAGGATTTTAAAATAACATTGTTATATTTAGAGGCACTCCTAAGTGTAAACAAAACAGAGTTTTTTCTCTCATTCACTAGATGTACCTTTTTACTTGAAGCCAGTTTATCTTGTATGAAGTAATGATAACAGTTTTGTTACAGCAATCTGACTTTGAGGATCAGAGCAGGCTAAAATGTAAAATTAGAAAGGCAAAACTTTTTTAAAAAGCAAGTAATAATTTCCAGAATCTAGAGATAACTACAACTGGGGGAAAAAATAAGACAGACAAACAAAGGTGAAAAAGCCCAGAAACTCCAAATTCTTGACCTGGAAACAAGGGTCTTGTGCATTTCATTTTCTATTTTCCACAAAGAAAAAAAAACAAATAGCTTCTAGTCACACAATAAAATATGTTACAAGTATAAGAAATCTGCAATACCTTAACTACTGATATAGCTAAGTGCACACAAACATGAACTACACTTCTCATTATATGAATCCAACTCACTGTACTGGAGACAGGGGGAGCTGACAAAGGCAGATCGGACAGTGACTCTATGATTTGGCTTGTAAACTCAGGGCAGAGCTAAAGAATTCTCCTCTGACAGGGTCTGGAGCACAGTTAAAAACAGTGTGGATGCCCCTGGACCACGAAGAGTGTAGTGTATTTCTGAGTCTAAAACTTTTCATTGATGTTGGCTTGAAAGCTGTTTAATTAGCTGTAGAATGCCAATCTCTTCATCAAAGCCAGCTGAAAACAAAACTGAGAGAAACAGCTTGTGGTTTCACAAAAATGTATTTACATGAAGTGTATTTTAAAGGGAGTCGATCATTAGGTTCAATGTCATCTGCGATGTGCGGGTGGATTTGACATTTGAAGATGTCAGAGGTTGTCAGATTTATCTCCAGTCGGTACTGAGTTTAGATGTAAGCACTTCTGGGAGCACATCTTGTTTTGTTGATTTCCAGCCTAGAAATCTAAAAGATTTCATTCTTATTTGCTGAACACAAATCATCTTCATGTCCTCTCACTTCCTTACCTAAGATTTACTAAAAGGAAAGTGGAGTTGGGGGTGACAAGTGGACTAGAAGCCCACCTTTACACCCAGTGACCAGGACGGTGGCAGTGGACAGAACTCCCGAGGGAGGGAGTTCCTGACACGCACCGTGTTTCCTGAAACACATGCGGGGCGGACCTTCAGGCCACCGCTTCGCCGTCGCTTGGAAAGAACATTCTGACAAGACGGACTTTCCCTCACTTAACACTTAGAGCTGTCAACAACAAGGAAAACCCAGAGTGACACACACACCTTTTACCATGACTTAGGCTGCCTGGAGAGAAGCTGTATCGCAGGAGCAGTAAGAAACCCAGGTGACCATTGCCCTCAGGTGTCTTCCACCAGGAGCCTGGGTCGGCAGTTTTGTCAGTGTGTGTAGCCACCAAGAATTAGTGATTTACATTTTATTGAGAGATGGGTAAGTGAATCACCACCTTTTAACTATCACAAGAGTGATGTTTGCTGAATGCATTAGTCACTCATTCACTCTTTTCCAAATGTCATTTTCCATCTTGCTTAATTTGTTGGGAAGGGAAATTAAGCTCTCAGACAAGTTAAGGTTAAGACAAGCTGTGGCAGACCCACGAGGAAGCCACGCTCTGAAGCCAGCAGCCCGGAACCACAGAACCCCCTGCGCGGGACCACACAGGTGTCTCAAACAGAAAGGGAAATGGCCCTTGGTGTGATATGACAGCGACACACATTCATATAGGAACTCTGCTCCTTCCACCCTTCCCTCCTAGTTCTCATCGCAGAGGGCAGGGGCACCAGCCCCAGGATGTGAATGTGGAGGTTACGCAAAGTTAGCAACACAGTTTTTAAAGGGTTACAGGAAAAAAAAAAATGTTGCATAAAACTGCGTTACTCATCAATTACTTTCCGTAGGGCTTCTCCCCAAACCCAACTCTTTCACTGTTAATCATTTTGTGTTTAAAAAATTAGCATAAAATCTGTTCCTATAGGTTACCGTTCAACCCCAGGAGAGCCCAGCAGGAGGAAATTCTCACGGGGGGTCCTGACAGACCAGCGGGAAAAGCAGGCAGGTGCAGAGGTCGGGGACACCAGAGGGCAAAAATGATGGCCACCTCTCTCAGGCTCCACAAGTGTCTTCAGAGTGGGAAATAGCAACTTCGATTGATTTTATAAACTCAAGGACACCTGGACTTTAAAATGTATGTTATTTGTTTATTAAGAGCTCTCTTCCCCTGCCTGTGCGGCGGCATTTGTTTGAGAAGTTACAAAGACCAGGAAATACCAGGAAAGCTGGTCTCCAAGGAGGGGTGGAGCGAAGGGCTTTTACCCTCCTGTCAGCACCGGGAGCTCCGCTTCTGGACCTAGGGCCTCTCTGCCAGACTGAGGTTCTGAGCCAGCACACAGCTGGTCAGCAAATCTGTTCATGGGGTGATTTTGCAAAGGACAAATAAAGAAAAAGAGTCACAACAGGGCAGTGAGCACTTGTGATGGAACTAATTCAGAATGGCGATGCTAGTCTGCAAAATAAATTGTGAAATCTTCAATTTTAGCAAACCAAAGGAACTTCCAAAAAGGTCTGCCCTCCTTCCCACTTGCCTGGGCCACCGGCATGGACAAGAAGGCCCTGAGGCCACGTGTGCCCGTCCCCCTCCCTCAGTGGCTGCCTGTGCTGTTGACACTGTCCCTGCTGTGTTTGTTAGGGGATCCTGCTTACAAAGCTTTCTTTCTGCTGCTACCTGTTGCTAGGGAATAAACCCTAATCCTTGGAGAGACAGAGGCTGCAGTCCTCACTTGGCAATGGGCACCAGCAACTGAGTTTGGTGACAACGTAGAAATCATCCCTAAAAACATCCTTGTTAACGTTTCCTTCAGGAGGAATGTGTGTTTTCTTCATCTTCATGTCGGGTCGGTGCCTTTGGAACAGGCCTCTCGTGCCCTTTGAATTTCCATCCTTCCTGGTAACCCTCACGCCCCTGGTGACGTGGGCTCTCCGAACAGCGTGGCTGTGGGTCTTGCTCACTTGTCAGTCTTATTTACTTTTTTTTTCCTCTTTTTTTTTCTTGGAGAGAAAAGCAAACCACATTGTCAAAGCATTTAAAAACACAGACCGGAGAAAACTGGGCTTCCAGGCTTTAAGCAGATGGTCCTTACCCACAATTTGTTTCCAAGAAGTGACTTAGAAACCACTGTCATTTTCATGAGGATTTATTTAGGAAGATGACACTGTAGTTGCACCAATGACCTATATTTGTTTTTTGCCAGTGATCAGCAAAGAGCAACCCTCTGTCCTCAAACCCAGGCTCACCTCAGCTTTCCACGTGGCTCCCCAACCCTTTCCTGTGCCTTTCACAGCAGTGGCCACGGACTGGCTCTCCTGGGCACTATGACCAAAAAGCTGGTGAAGATGCAGGGGGCTGGAGGGGGCTGTTCCCCTCTAGATGTGACCACCCACAGCAGACAGAAGAGCTAATGTCATTTGTGGTTTGCAAGGTGCCTCCTCGCTCCTCTCCCTGGCAGGATGGACTTGTTACCAGGCAACACATGGCCTCATGTTCTGGCTGTGCCCTGGGAGCAGCATGTGTGTGTTCATGAAACAGGAGACCTCATTTCAGCCAAATTTGGGGGGTTGGGGAGACGGGGTAGGAAAGGATGTTTGGAGACAGGCAGGTCCTACCAGCAAGCAGCTTATAAGACTTTTCCCAGGGGAACAATGGACTGTTTCTCCCTGATCAGTATTCTCTCCTGCTTGGCCCACAGTCCCCCTTGGGAGAAGCAGATGGCCACAGTCGGAAAAAATAAAAGTTGGGGTTTCTGTTATTTGCTGCTTACCTGAGCCTTCTTTTCTTACTGTAGACTACCGAATGTATTAAGAGGTGGTTTTGCTGTTTAAATCATGACTATATCTTTTTTTAAAAAAGTGTATAAAATACCTTTCTTGTTTAAAAAAAGCAATTTATATGTTTTTTGAAATGTTAAGGAAAGAGGATATGAGGACCCAGATGAAAAAACAAGAGGGAAAAGGAGAGAAAGAAGTTTGGGAAGAAAGGAAGGAAAGAAAGAAGGAAGGAGGGAGGGAGAGATATCACACAGAGGCTGACCTCATCCAGATAACCTGGAGGAAGCCACAGCTTCCGCCTCGGTTCAGATACTTATTCCATGGGGTTCTAAAGAGGCAGTTGTAGAAATGAAAGGGGAAAGAAGCTTTGGTTATAGACTCTCACGGTTCCACGGAGCACAATGCTTTCACATTAGGAAAAGTCGCTCTTACCCTGCTATGGAAATATTCCTTTGCCTAGCTAGCATGGTGAGAGGACTATTTAAAAAGCAGGCCTGTACATGAAGCCAGTAAGAATTCTCTCAAAACTGCATACATGACACCAGAAACCCTGCTATGAACTAATCTCTTTGCCTGCAGGGGTAGAATAAATCCTCGGGTGACTCAGGGAGGCAGCAGGGGGCATTTCTAGGCACTTTTAATGAACTATAGTTTTAATGAAAAATGTTTCAATATTAATTACAATTGTTTGGAAATCTGTAAATTACTTAGAAAATCAAAAGACTGTAATAAAATAACATGTGCCCCCATTTGTGACTATGTAGGTAATTCCCAGTTGTGACCCCAGAACACTACTGCACAGTAATGAAGAGGCTTTTAGAGGAACACTGCCTGCCAGGTTTGGGAAGCCCTGGTCTCAACTTCAGGAACAGAGATACGGAGGGGCCTCTGAGCATCCAGCAGCTCCCGACCCAGGGCTGATCTGGGGGTGCTGGCCGCCCTGACCGTCCCAGTGCGTGGAGGGTGCCCTGCACAAATCCACCACGGCCCCCAGGCCGGCAGCCGGCCCAGCTCAGCGCTCCACCGCACACACCCTGTTTGCTAGTTCTTCCTGCTCAGCAGTTTTCCATTATCACTCTCTTTGCAATGTCACTAGAACTGGTCTGCCAGTGTTTTGGTTGTTGTTTTTTTTTTTTCCCCCGATAAACCTATTTCACACTCTGATGGATTCACCCCAGCTTGAAAGTTTATTTCTAATATTAAATTCCAGGACGTCCTCCCTTTGGTTTCACCCCATTTACTCTGGTTATCCCTTGTACCACACAAAACCCTTCCTTTACCTCCAGGGTATCAGTCACCTTCACACCTGTGATGGTGACATTCTTTTTCCCGCCCGAGCTCCACGTAGCTCAGACTTGCGTCTCACTGTAGGCTGTCCTCAGTGACTTTCCTGCAGCCACTCAGGTTCTCTGCCTTTCCTCTGACCCCTATTCACCATATGTGTTCCCAGCTGAATGTTGTGGCCCATTTCTGAAGCAGCTCAGAGTCAGGAAAATTTATCAGATTAGGAGAAATATACTTAGGCCCACAATTCCCGGGTTACAAAGCTAACCACAGAAATAGCCTGGAACCACACTGACACTGAAGGTGATACTTCAGGCTTTCCACGGGGATGGCGTGCCCTCACCCACGATCCGTCCAGCAGAGGTACCGCCTGCCGTGTGTACTGCGTGCTTTGGAACGACGTCCACCCAGCCCATGGTGGGATTGAGCATCTGTCTTCTCCCAGCGGGATGGATTTCAGAAAGCAAAAGGCAAGCTGGCTTTTGATTTGTAGCGCTGCCTCATTTGGAAAGAAAAAGTACGTCATGATTTTGCTTTGCTGCGCAGCCTGTCTCACGTTAGGCATTTGTGGTCCCCTGCCCACGCAGCTCCTTCATCCTTCTGCTATTCCACTGGGAATTCTTCCTGCTGACACTGGGCACAGCGTGTCACGATAAGGCTGCACTGGTGCTGACACTGTCAGGAGCAGGCACACTGAGCGGGAGTGGGGCAACAGCTTGTGGAATCAAATGCCATCAGTGTTAATTCCACCACGGCGGAATTAAAAAAAAAAATGAAATGTGGCTCAAGAACTTGTTTAATGATAGAAAATACATCCTAGAGTACAAAACAAAGGCATACTGTGGTAAATGCTTGGAAATTATATTTCAAGGCCATGAAGTGGTTATAGAAATTTGTATCATGAGGGTTGAGCTCCTGAGCTAATTAAAACACATAAAACACATAAGAAGTCTTCGCATGCATAATTCCCACATATAACTCCCTTAGCAGAAAGGCACACAAAGAATGGTAGATGTTAACAGCACGCAAGTCCAAGCTGTGAAGCTCGGGGACACCCTGTCGCCTCCGAAGCTCACAGGCAGCGCGAGCTTCGTCCACATGCCAGCAGAGCCTCCTGCTGCCACTCAGAGCCCACAGCTGCAAACTGCTACTGGAAGCCACTCTGGTTTCAAACTCGATCATCCTGTAAAATGAAAGCCTACCATCTCATAGGCACTCTGAAGTCACGGGCTCAGTAGGATCAGCCTGGAGTCTGGGCCCTCCCCCGAGACACATTGTCTTACTCAGGAACAGTCTAGATTAAAGGCTGCAGAATTAACACATCCTTGTGTAGATCCTTATCTCGAAGCTGAGCTAATCAACAGTGCAGTTTCTGAGAAGGAGAAGGGATGACCAGGCTGGGAGGAGGCAGCAAAAGGTCGCCTGAGAGCCCTGCCCTAGGCCCCTGAGTTCTGGGCTCATCGTCCCTCAGGGCAGCGCCACTCCCTCCAGCCTCGGGTCTGGAAGGGGCTCCCGAGACTTTCCCCCAACAATTTCCATAATTCCTTACAAACCCCATCTAGTATCCAACTTTATTATACATAGTAATTCGAATGCCCTGTTTCCATTCTGCGCGTGCATTTTTTAACTGGGTCAACCTATGCATAACAAAATTTACCATTTAACCATTTTTAAGCTTACAATTCATGCTGTTGGGTAACCACCACCATTCGTCCTTCTCCAGAGTTTTTTTCACTCTGGAACAGAAAGTCTGCCCCCATTAAGCACTAACTCTCCATTCCTCCCACCCCAGCCCCTGGTAGCCTCTACCACACCTTCTTTCTCTCAGAATTTGACTCCCCTAGATACCTCATATAACTGGAATTATACCTTTTTTCTGTTCAAAACATTCTCAGCATCATAAGGGTTGAACAGAATTATACTTTATTTGACACACTGTCCCTTTCTGTCCTACTGCACATAAGTTATAGAAAACAGAGTGGGCCTGGCAATTCTTTCACAGATTTGAAAAGTGGAAGTTGAGTCCAAATCTGAAATCACACACAGAGCACGTAAGAAACAGCAGGGACTTGCTGTGTTGGTTTAGTGAAAGACACTTTTAAAACTGGTATTTTAAAAGTCATTTCAGGAGTGGAGTAAACCAGGCTGCTCTCTCAGCCCCCCCCACGAGCAGCCTGCACACGGGCCCTTTCTCACCACCGAGCAAAGTTACCCGAAACAACAGGAAGCTCACCGTGGACCCCGCGTTAGTCCCCGGTGACCATGACCGTAAGCAGAAAATGCAGTGAGTAATTCCCCCGAGGATGGGGCAACTACAGTTGATTTTTTAGTGTTTAAAAAAATAAAAAGGAACCAGCAAAAAAGAGAGGGAAGAGAGAAAAAGAAAGTTTTCTTTGCTGAAAAAAAAGGCAAGCTTTAGTTTTAAAATTCATCTGCTAATACCAAATACTGTTGATAAACCCAGCATGTGTTTTGTGCAATAAGAAACTGTGTGTATCTGGCTAATTTCCTTGACTTGTATACTATAAGATGAGCTGTAGCATCACAGAAAAATTAATAGCATAGGCAAGCAAACATAAAATGTTAATTTAACAGGTAAACGAGTATGACATATTAATATTAAGAAATGTGAGTGCACATTAATATAAAACCCCAGACCCAGAATGTGAAGTGTTGCTTAAAGAGCATTATTTGCTGTCACAACAACAAAACATGTGAGTGGCCATGTGACAGTTCTAATTTGTAATATAATTCTAACTAATTTTTGCCTTAGATCTGATAAAACCTGATGTTTCACAAAAGTATATTAGGGCTGGACAGAGAAGAAAAAAATGAAAGCCAAATGCTGCATTTTAATTCAGGACTGGGCAAATGTCAGCTTGTTTTAAGTTCTGAATCCTCTCCTGTTGGGGTTATTACACACTGCCTCTTGACATTGAAAAGACATGGAAATTAATCAACTAATATTATTTCTCTTTTTAAAAAGAGCTTCAGAGAGCTTGAATATATATATGTATGCATAGTTATATATTAACTGTATAAAATATACATGTAAATATATTTTATATATATATATATTACAATGACCTAGAAGATTTAATAGGCTCCATAGGGAAAAGGGAAAAATCTAGAAAAGCAAATTCTTGATTAGGCACAATTAATTGTAGCCTCTCCTAATTATCTGGAGGGAGAAGTTAGAGAGGACGTACATATTTATGGAAGAGAACGGATTTTCTGGGCCAACAACAAAAGCTCTTACACTTCCCCACTGAGGTCCCTACTGTCTCCTCCTTTCAGACGTAGCTCAGCAACCCAAACGGCCCGATGGCCCTTTCTGGAAATGAGCAGGCAGCCCGGCCACACCAGGGCCAGGCTCTGCAACCTGCCTGCTCTCCCTGCAGCATTCTGAAATCCCTGAGTCACTAGACCACATACCAAGCCAGGAGTGATCACTTAACAAAGAGAAAATAGCTACATTTAAAATGAAAGCATTATCAACACGGGCCTAAAACGGATACAATGACCTTTGGAGAAAATTCAAACTGAAACAGACAGATTTAGTTTTCAATCCCTCCAAAAATGCAAAATGTCAAAAATACAGTGTGCTGACCAGGCCGGGTGCACTGATGGAAATCCCAGCAACTCCACAACAAAGCCATTGCAGATGCGTGTTTAGTCATGCTGCACTTGTTAGTAACGAAGTCCATACTTCCGTGTCCCGATGGCAGAATCTGGGGATGTGTGACCTTCAAGGACCCTGGGGCGGGCGTCATATTCCACACAAACCCCCCACCAAACATTGTGACCGAGCAGGGGTGCGTGTGTTCCAAAATTAATCATTGATCACAGACTCAGCTCCCATTTGACTGTGAAAGCCACAGCAGGGGCCACACGTCTAAAATGTCTGCAGGAGAAGGCTGAGGGGTGGCGACTAGAACCCTGGCATCTGTGGGCGAGCACAATATTTTCTAGTGAGTAAGACTGAAATCAGTGAAAATGCTCAGCGTTCAGGAGCAAAGTAACTGATCTGTTCTGTAACCACGGAGCTCGGTCATCTAAGAAAAGACTTAAAATAATAATTCACGAAAACTGAGCCCAAAAAGACAAAAGTAGCCCAATGCCTTTTTGCAGGATATTTAAACCTGACTTCACTTTTGAGGTTTCATCAAAATCTGTTCACAGACAGGTGAGGGAGGGCTCTAGCCCAGGAAGCATTTAGGTGCCTTACTGCTGGGACACTGCATTTACTGATAGGGGCTGACCTAGGTATATACACTTCTTGACCCTGAACAGAAGATAAAATGTTAAAAATGGTAATGAGAGTGCTGAGTGTCTGGGTACGCAACCCTGGAACATGCAGTGTGTTAGTGGAGCCACCCGTCTCCAGGAGCAAGGACTGCTGGGCAAGATGGTCAGTCCTCTGGGAATCGGGCTTCTTTTCAGCTCAGCCATGAAAGGTCCTTTCAGCTGGGAGCTCCACATGCAAACCTCCCCTGTGGAGCCTCTGCCCAGAACCCAGGTACATGCTCACACACCTGACACAGCCCCGATCTTCCCCACGCAGGGCTGAGACCAGGAAAGATGGGGATGTCTAATCCATGATGCCAAGGGCTCTGCTCTCCTCCAGGTGCAGAGTACCAGAGGAGGGGTTCATCCACAATCTCCCACTTTTGACATAAACAACGACTTTTTAAGAAATGGCGTCAGAGCTCAAGCCTGGACCCTCGGCTCAAGGCCCGCCCGCTCAGCCATGGTGCCTCCCGTTATTTCTGCCCAGCCCATGCTGTCATGGCAGCTGCATCTCTACCTTCTTCTGGTTTTCAACACAGAGCTTCACTGAGTAATAAGCACAAAAGCAAAAAGACAGAGGAACTGCCTGGGCCAGGCATGACTGTCTAGAGTTGTGCAGATGTCAGCCAGAGGCTCAGGCTTGATGGGAGCAGAGGCTGGGAGTTTGGAGGATCTGGGTGGGTGAGAAAGCAAAGCCTGTGTCATGGTAGCACGGACACTGTGCCTCTGGTGACTGGTGGCTTTCTTTGCCCCACTTCCCTGTCAGGGACCTTGCATACACTTGAGACAGACCCTGGTCCTAATCCCTCCCTGGCTCTCCTATTTCCCCAGCTCCCCCTTCTACCACTCTGCACCCCAGTTTCCTGCCTGGTATTCCTGCTATGGGAACCCCAAGGAGGTGGCACCCTAGTCGAGGGCAAGAGACAAAAGCTGAGGGTCCAGGACTCCAGGCCTGGTTCTGTGAACCCTCACACAGGGGCTGGACTGCAGAGGACACAAGCCTGCAAGTGCAGCGTCGGAACACCTGGCAGGGCGGCATCACTCGAAGACCGACAACCTCTCCTCGAGAGTTAGCAATCCCATCTCCTCGCCTTCCTGGCCACTGGAGCTCCCAGACCCAGCTCACTCGGCCGGGACTCACTCACCGGGGCTCTGGGCCTGGCAGAGGAGGGTTACTCCGAGGAGTTTCTGTTCTTGCCTGTTATCTCGTCGTGTATCATGAAACTGAGTAATGGCTGTGATTATGAAAGTCATTATTTTAAAAAAGAGAGCGAGAGATTAAGATTCCTATTTTCTGAACAAATTGTTCAAATGGCAATAGACCATGGCTGTAGTTAATCAACTGCCCTAAAGATAAACAAAGGTTTGCACATTCCTATTAAATTGTTTGCTCCTGGTTCTTTTGTGTGCACACACACACACACACACACACACACAATAGTCTTGTGTACTCAGCATGAAGAGCAAAGAAGAAAATATATTTTCCATAGGAATGGCCTTATTTTCGCCTCCTTAAAATTCTACAGCTTGGTTTAGGACAAATGAAGGGAAGAGCTCAGGTTGTCTGAGCCGGGCCCCTGGCGCTGAAGGCCAAGGCCTCCGTGAGAAGCCAGCGGCAGGAGCCACTGCAGCAGCCGCAGAGCCTGCTCGGCCTCCTCATTTCTTCATCAACACCACCACCTACAGGAGCTGCTTTGAATAGGACGGTGCCGTGCGGCCCATAAAACCATACAAGAAAAACAACATTCAGAACAATTGCACCACATTTTTTTCAACTTCCTGTTTATTAGTGTTTTATCTAAAGCAGAACAAAAGTCTGCATAAATGAGGAAAATAACAAGTCTTTCAATAGACATCTTTTCAAATGCTACTTAATTCTGATTTTAAAAATTAAACCTACTTCAGGTCTTTAAATGTCTCTCTCTGATAACAGAAGTTAGGATGAAATAAGTGGAACTGATTATCTTATAAAATTATATATTATTTTCAAATGTTTAAGTGGGCTTGCTTTCTGCACATCTGTAAGACATTCGTTTCTACGCAGGAAAACTCCACATTTTATGAGCAGGATTTTGCATTTGCTAGAACATGCTCATGAATGCAATGAGATGCAAATGTGTTGCACAACGTTTGTTCCTGAGCTCTGTTGTGTTAGAGGGTGTGTGATCAACGTGAAGGCCATTCATTTAGGGTCTCAGACTCAGAGGACAAAAGACTAAGACACCTGTATTTCTCTTCATGGCCAGAGAGACCCAGCTCAGGTCATTCCAGCTGAGGTCACTTTGCTGAATCACCTGTGAATTCCGGAAACTTCCCCTTTTTTCCTTAATCTGACCCTATGTTGTTCTCCAGGCTCCTTCCCTGCCACATTTTGCACAAGGTTCAAGGCCAATGAGACTGAGGAATAGCGATAAATGGCCACAGAATTTAAATCTTGATGGCCGTATTTTTCTCCTGGGAACGGCCTACGGTGCACAGACTGTCTTTGTGGGCATGTGCTCATTATGGACCCAGCTCCGTGGAAGCCTTTCTTTTAGTTCTCTTATCCTAAACTCCGCTGAGTCTTGCTTACTTTGAATAGTTCTAATACCATGTTTTCCCTACTCAAGAAGGACACTTCAAATTTTGGAATCATCAACTCAGGGCACTGCCTAAGAGGTTTCTTCTATACCTCAGTAATCAGGAATTTTATTATTATTTACCCTCCACGTCTGGTTCTCTTGTGACATTAGCAGGTGTGGCCTTGCCTAGGTATCCTGACACTGGTGACCTTGTTCACATGACGATGAGAAGAACTAAATAGGAAGAGGCCTCCTATCGCCTGGGTTAACAAGAAGCATGTCTGCAGATAAGGGAGGCACAAATCAAAGCTGGACTTAGCACTGGTCAAGACCAGGTTTAACTAATCAGAAACAGGCTGCAAACGCTCTGCACAAAGAAGTGTCTTTCTGAACGGCGGAAAGTGCACCGAGAACTGAAGTGAACTGGGCAGTCACAACAAACGATGGAGTCCACCAAGTCACGCGGCAGCCATCACTTGCTTGCTGCTTGTAACCACCGAGGACTCATGGGATAGGCTTTGAACGTGGGAGACAAAGACACGCGGTGTTATTTTGCCAAGTGGCCTTGATGAACTTGCTTAGTGGTCAAATCTGGGAAGGGAGACTCTTACTGGAGAGAACGTGCCTCTGGCATTATTGACTGGCAAAGAGCATGAGCTTCAGGTGATACTTTCTGACAGAGGACTTGCTTCTTGGGCATAAAAGCAGACAAAACATTTCATCAGCATCGCAAAATATGTTTGAAGCAATCCTTTGGTTCTAGCTAAATGATACACAGGGAAAGGCAGAAAGACAAAACTCCTTTGTCTGCTTCATTAACTAAAAATGTGGATGCAAGGCATAAGAAAGTCATCCCCAAACACAAAGACAGGTCTTTGGGCCAGGAGGGAAGGAGCTGAATGCCTGGCCCCAAGAGCTGGGGTTGCAGAGAGGGTGGTGGGAGAAATGACAAGGAAGACAATCTATGAATAGGAACTGTCCTGCCACCAGTTTCACACCGGGTTTGGGGACGATGGACATGATGCTCGATTTGTAGGTCACTACCTTGCAAGCTACTGAACTGCCAGCCAGCCTGCAAAGGAATAGCCACTGTGACAAGCAAGATATTGGTGGCTATCTGGAAGTCAAGAAATGGCTCTTTTGCAGATCAATGAGCTTGAATTTAGCCAGTCACCTATGTCACTGAGTAAAATCCAGTAGACATCTGTGGTTTGCTCCCGTGTCCCATACTCAACCTTCATAACTCTACCCAGAAGAGGGTAAGGCAGGCAAATCAATTACTACATCAGTCACCTTCCCCTGTGATTGGCTTGGGGATACACCCATGACCTCAGCTGGTCCCACCACAGTGAATCTCAGTGCTTTTGTAGGTGATGTTGGGACAAGGCTCTTTTATCGCTGGATTTGAAGCTAGAAGTACAAATGGCAGCCAGCCACCTTGAGACCATGAGACTAGAGTTTGTCTGAGAAGGGAGCTGGCACATCAGAAACTGAGCCCTGAGGAGCAGAGAGAGACAAACATCTTGACTTCATCTGAGCAGCATCCGTGCCAAGCCCACTCTGAGATTGCTTGTTACCATGAGATGGCAAGTTCTGGGTTCTGCTTGAGCCACTTTAAGTTGGGTTTTGTGTCACTTTTAACCAAAAGGCTCTTAATGAAATCAGAACTGCCTCTGTGATGTTAGACTATCCACCCCTGAAGGAGAGGGTCCACGGTGGACTCTCCCTCCTTTGCACGTGTCCCCGGTATTCCTCAGCACTCGTCTCACTTGGCTAAAGACATGGAAATCTGTCTCGGAAGACCCACGAAAATCCAGCGGAGAGCAGTTCTCTTAGTGCCTCTGTGCTCCGCCTGAGGAGGGACCCCACGGCCAGAGAGCGCATCCCAGGCTTGCAGAGCGGTCCCTCAGAGACACCTTTGCAATTGCACAACAGTTAGAAAGGAAATTAAAGTGGAAGTGAAAACACACAGAAAATAATAGAAAGCCAGATGCTTTTTAAAAAGAAAAGACTAAGGAATGACAAAGGACTACATGATATCATTGAACTTCCATTTTCAACGTTATTTCTCCTCCAGCCATTTTATAAAATACCAGTTCTCCTTAAACCAGGAATTTTATTTTCTTTTGGGCTCAATATGCTTTGCTGTGGAATGTGACCAGGTAGGACAGGTGAGGGGAGCTGGTCTTTGTCCAACCAGATCAGAGCCTTTGTGGACTTGTCTCCAGGTAAAAGTCCAATTTCCTGACCCATCAAAGGTCCTCATCTGCCCCTTTGGGAGCGAATGCTGTCACAAAGGGAAGGAAAGAACCCTCTGCATTTCACCCGTGGCCCCTTGTCAAGCCTTCTGATGGTTCCCCGTCCTGGATCCTCCCACTGACTCAGAGCTCCAGGGGTCCAGCTCTGCTTTGGCCGTGGAGTTCCCCTGCTCTGGGAACTCCAGTGCTCCCTCTTGCCTCCAACACTGAATTTAAATTCTCCACCCAGGTCGCAAAAGACCCCAGTGGTTTGCTCTTACCCTAGCTTTGCAACATCTTCTTCCTCCCATCCATCCATCCCATGAGTTTTAGTCAAGGAAAATACATTGGGCATTTGTATAAGTTTGCAAAGGCTGCTATAACAAAGTCCCGCATACTGGGTGGCTTCAACAACGAAAATTTATTTTCTCACAGTTCTGCAGTCTGGAAGTCTGAGATCAAAGTGCTGGCAGGCTTAGTTTCTTGCAAGACCTCTCTCCTTGGCTTACAGATGGCCGTCTTCTCCCGGTGCCCTTACACGGTCTTCCCTCTCTGGGCCTCTGTGTCCTAATCTTCTCTTTTTATAACAACACCAGTCACACTGGATTAGCATCCACTTGAACAACCTCATTTTAACTTAATTACTTCTTCTTTTTCTAATCCTTACCCGAGGACACGCTTATTGATTTTAGACAGAGGGGAAGAGAGGCGGGAAAGAGAGAGGGAAAGAAGAGCATCAACGTGCCAGAGAGACACTGGCCTGCGCGCCCATACGCACCCCACCCCGGGACCAAATCTGCAACCCAGGCCTGTGCCCTGACCAGGGGTCGAAACTTTCAGTTTACAGGACAGTGCTCCAGCCAGCCGACCACCTCGGCCAGCACCTGAGTCACTTTTTTAAAGACCCTTTCTCCACTGCAGCCACAATCTAAGGTACAGCAGTCCCCCTGTGTCCGTGGTTTTGTTTTCTGTGGTTTCAGTTACCCTGATCAACCAAGGTCCAAAAATATTAAATGGGAAGTTCCAGGAATAAACGATTCATAAATTTTCAATTGTGCACCGTTCTGAGTAGTGTGATGAAGTCTCTGGATGACCTGCTGTATCCCACCCGGAATGTGAATGACCCCTTGGTACAGAGTCGCCACACTGTACATGCTCCCTGCCTATCAGTCTCTTAGGAGTTGTCATGGTAACATGGTGCTTGTGTTCAAGTCACCTTTATTTTACTTAATAATGTCCCCACAGCATAAGAGAAGTGATGCTAGCAATTCAAATGTGCCGAAGAAAAGCCACAGAAGGCTTCCTTGAAGTGAAAAGACAGGCATACATGGGAAAAACACAGTGCAGCATACACAGGGTCCAGCGCCATCCATGGCTAGCATCTGCTGGGCTCCTGGGACTTACGCCTTGCAGACAGTGGAGGCTGCGTTACATGGGTTAGGACTCCAGTATGTGAATTTGGAGCGGGGCGCAATTTGGCTCAGGATGAGCACCAACACGCTGCCAGAGGATGGAGTACCAGGCTGGGCAGTGTAGGCGCCAAGCCAATATCGGTTTCCTAACCAAAAGCAACCAAAGGGCAAGAGGGGCATCTGGCTTCTTCATAACCGGCCCCCGCACTTTTCAGGTGAGAACTACCTACATCAGAGAGTTTCAAAATATGTTTTTTCATGACTTACTGGGAGGCTTTCTAGTACCAATCAGTGAAATCCCCATTGGCATATTTTGATGAAATGTTCTTTTTCTTGTTCTTTTATTCACTTTATGCCCCGAGTCATGTGTAAGAGAAGTCGAGTGTTACTGCTTGGGGCAGGAATGCCATCCTCGCTGGCCTTAACCATACAGCACTGGCCTGAGATATAGAAGATGAAAAATAATCGGGGTCTGTTAAAACATAGTGTATCTTTAGGTGTGAACAAAGAGCCCTTGTTTTGCACTTTCCTTCCACTGTCATCAGAAGAAAAAGCCACCTTATGTGTTTATCCAGCACGGGCACCCAGCCCTTCCTGGCTGAACTAAATATGAGTTCCTCATGGAACACCCCTAGACACCCCCAGACAGAGCCCTCCAAGTTTTCCTCTGTGCTGCTTCGTGCTTTGTTCATAGTTCGACTTAGTGACCCATGTGCTCTGGGCTCCCATAGCCTGGCTTCAAATCCAGGCCCTGCCACCTACCTGCTGTGTGACCTTGGACAAGTTACTTAACCTCTCTGTGCCTCATTTTCCTCATCTGGAAAATAAGGATCATAATAGGACCTCACTCATAACGGTATGAGGGTGAAATGGGATCAGGTTTCCCCAGGAAACAGGGGTGCGGGTATCACGTTATCTTCCGCAGCTGCCCGCCCTTCCAGACCACGCCCTTCGCAGGAACCTGGGCTCTGCCCTTTAGGCTGTCATGTGCCTGGGTCATACCGATCACCCAGGTAATGTCTGTGGAAACAAGCACACGTAACAGCCCAATTCTAGTTTTAAAACTGGTTTTTCTGCTTTCTTCCAAAATGTAACTAAAATGATACAGACCGGTTAGAAATTTTAATTTAACTAAAGAAAGGCCCCTGTTCCTTCTTGTGGCCTCACCCATAGCTTCTCAGTGTAAACACCCCACAAATGTCTTGCAGAATTACACATGTAAATTATCTTCTTTTCAGTGTTTCATAAAATAAATACTTTAAAATAAGAATTGGATGGTGAAGTCTACACTCATTATGGCAGAATGAAGGGTAGGCACTGGTGCCCATCCTCGGCCAAGGGGAGCGGCGGCCTAAACTTCTCACTGACCAGCATCCCCGGAGGGCATCCCTCCTGGCAGCTCGCTGCCGCCTCCCTATGGCTCTCCTGCCAGGGACAAGGCCGGTCTCCGGGCTGGGACGCTCCTCCCCTGAGCCTGAGCCCGGCCCCCTAACACACACAGTGTGATTGCAGTTATATTTGTATTGTCTGGTAATTTTTAAACACATGTAAAAGAATTGATAATATTTGCATTAAGAGAGCCCCTATGTGACAGAATACACAATGCCAGAGTCATTAGTTGTTTAGTTATTTGTGATGGCTGACATGCAGGTGGAGTTCAGAGTCTCCGAGAATGTCATGGGTCCCCCCAAACACCATGGACCTCTCCCAGCACATTCCCTGTGTGTGCCAGCAAGGAGTCGGGCCAACAGCGGGCTGAATAGAGAGGAAAAAGAAACATGGCCGTGAAAGGTGTCTATTCTTGCTACTCAAAAGGAGTGTATCTGCTTCACAGTGGAAAATCTTACGTAAAGCAAAATAGTATTGTATCAAAAATATTCTGGTGTTATCATCCCCCCACCACAATCACCTTGCTACTTTGAGACCAGCTAGCCACACATGACAGAAGCTTTAAGTTCCTATAATTGTAAAATCCCTCCCAACCAGAGATGCCTTGCAGTATCTCAGGGGCACAGATCCAGCAGGGAGGTGCTGGCCCACAGGCTCACACTCGGGCCCCAGGCCTGGGCCTTCCTGGTAAACGTGGGCCACCAGCATCGCTGACCCTCGTGCGGCAGCCTCTGGAGAGTTCAAGCGGATTCAGGACTGACTCTCAAGGGCGGGGGAGGCAACGCTTCAAAATTGATTTACCCCACTTTTCTGACTTGCCCTGTCACACAAGATGAGACTGCGCTGAACCAAGTTCAAAGATACATCAGGAAAAAAGCATGTTCCTTCCCTAGGTGAGACCAGGGGGCCCCCAGGCCTGAGTGCTAGTGGTTGAGTCTGGTTCACACTCAGGCCCCAGGCCCAGCGTCTGGACATCCCCTCCCTGCCCCGTGGGCGGTGAGGGCACCACGTGTCCGTGGGGGGCACCCGTGGGCGACAGCGCTGACGTTAGGAAACCAGCCCCACCCACACCATGGGGTTTCAGTTTCACCAGGCAGCAAACACATTATGCAAATTGTTTTCCTTGCCCACACCACCCCCACCCTAGCCTCACATATTCACTCTTCACTCTGAAGTTAATACACTTATGAGGCCCCCCCCCAGCTTACGCATCATACTTGCTTTAAAATGCCCAGGTGTAACTTTAAAACAACAGTCTCCTTTCAAAGGGGCAACAGAACAGAAGGGATGAATTAGCAGCAGTGGCAGGAGTAAAACCTGAGGCTAACACTGAACTCTAACAGAAACGGAGCCTAAGCAGCGCTCCAGGAATTGTAGAGACCACAGCAAGGACACCGACGCGCTGCAGCGCCCTGCTCCGTCGGGGGGCCCAAGGAGAGACAGGCCCCAAGGCTGGCGGACAGACCCTTGGGCCCTTCGGGGGAGTGTCCTGGGGTTGGGAAAACAAATGTCTGGTTCACGTGCAAGTCACATTCTAGAAACTGGGAAGTGCAGTCATTTTTATCTGAATTATGTGCAATTCATTTGCAATTTAACTCGAGTGATTTGAGGTAACATCCACTCAGACAAAAAAATCCCCAACCAGAAGCAGTGTTAGTAAAAGCTGGAGGAGTACAGGGAGCCTCAAAGGCGTGCCTTCCTTTACTCTTAGGTTAAAAACAGTATTCAGGGATATTTTAATATGAGTTTTTGATCTAGAGAATTCTTTAAGCTATAGTTATTATCATTCGTTTACAAGATTCACACAGTCTTGGTGAATGATTCTGAAGGTTTTCCTAAAAGATGCCAAGGGTTTCCACCCACAGAGACCCAGGAGGGGCTGTTTGCAGAACCCTCAATTCTATTTCCCTCAAAGACCTTGCTTCTTGGTCCCACTAATGCTCAGTTTCATTTTCAAGGTGTGTTTGCAGGATTCCTGTGACCCGCAGCTGCCGTGAAATGCCTGATGACTCTCTGAATTGTCTTGAGAGCAAACAAAATCTAGTTCATTCTATAAGAAGTTTTAAAAATAATTGTGAACTAGACCGTGGGTGGGAACATTTATAAAGCAAAAACTGCAGACCCATCTCAGAAAGCCCTGAGAAGGAAGAAATCCTGTAGTGGCTTGTCACTCCACTTAAAGCTGACCTTGACGCTGAGAGTGGTGCCCTCCTGCCTTCTCCTCTAGACCTTCCCAGGTGACAGATGAAGCCCATGCTCCCTTGGAGGGACTCCGGGCACACGCAGAGGCCATTTCCGCCTCTGTGAAAGGTCATGGGAGTGACAAGGCCAGGTGGAGGACATCGCAGCTGCACAGCTGAAGTGCTCCGGCTGTGGCTGCCCACTGATCCCTGCCAGGCGCTGGCCTGAGCGCCACCCTGCGTCAGGTTTGGAACCAGGAGGCGGGCTCTGTCTCCACCGCAGGTGATAAACCAAGGCTCTGGAGAGGCTAGGTAACTTGCTCGAGGTTCTGAAAAAGCCACAGCTCAAGGCATCAAGGCATTTCTGACCCACGTGCACTGTTATGTCCTTGGGGGAACAAAACTACCAGCTGGACAAATTTTGCCTGACTTCCAAACAACATTTACTGAAGAACAGATTCCTTTCCCCACCACAGACAGGCAGGCTGGTGGGTTTCTGCCCTCTCTAGACTGTGGGGACACATCCGGTCAGTTCTGGGTTGTAAGGTCGGCGTCTCATTGTCCCCACACACCAAAACCATGTGCTCCAACAGTTCGGTCAACGAAAGCAGCAGTGCCTGGGCAGGAGGCAGTGCGGTGTGATCCAGGTCTCTCTCAGGGTCCTGGCCCTGCAGAGACCCCTGGATGGAACGTGGGGTTGGGGACCCTGTCCTCTCCCTTCCCTTCCCTCTTTCCCGAGGAGTTTGGAGATTGTCTCTCCAGAGCTATGGGCCAAGGGAAGGGAGAAGGGCCTTCTGGATCCCCATGGGAACATCAGTGGTCTTCACATAAACTTAAACAAAATGATACATACTGATGTTCAAAGTTATAAAACTCAGTCGTTCTAGTCTCAGAATCCTAGCAAGGGAGGGTGAATGGACCTTCGCTGGATACGCCAGGGCCACCTCTGGAACCTGCCCTCTGTAAGTGTGTCTGAGGTCCAAACACCCCCGCCCCCTACCCCAGCCTGGCCAACAACCTGCTCCCCAGGTGGGAAGCGCCTTTATAGGGACTCCTGTTAGCCAATGTGGCCAGTTGTCTGGGGCAGCTTCGGTGCCGTTAGGAAATGAATAATTGTTGTGGACACTCTGTATAAAATGCCCTCCTCATCCCTTCCAAAGTGGATTCTGAAGATGCCGGGGGTGACTGGTAGATTTTAAAGTGGGGAAGAGACAAAAGTTGGAGCAAAGAAAACAAGGCTCAAACTCCAGCCACATTAGGGAAAAAGGAGAGGCCCAGGCCCCAAAGTCGGGTGAAGGGGGAGGAGGGTGAGTCAGATAGCCAGATGCTGGGGGTGGGGGCAGGTCAAAGGGGGCGGGGCTGCAGGGGAGGAGGCAGCGGACAGGGCTCTGGCCTTCCCAGTGTCTAAGGGGCAGTGCTGGGAATCCAGCGCAGGGGTCAAGCCTTGGACTGGGTACTCAGCCCATTTCTGTGGTCATTTTCGATATGAATTGATTAGGCAATTTTATCACCTGGCTCAAATTCCTATTTTTGATAGACAGTTGAACTGGAGCATTTAAAAAATTTGCCCCCAAATAAGTCTTCAGGAGTATGCATGTATCCCTGTGTATCTATATATTTATATACATGTATGCAAACACATTCATAGAAATGAATGCTATCTGTGCATACTACTAATCTAATGATGGTATTAGTTACATGAATTTAGATCTTCAAGAAAAAGTAGCGTATCCATCAAGACAGGCTAGGTAGGCTTGGCTGTGCAACAAAATACCACCATATCTTGGAAACTTATCCCAACAAAGATACATTTCTCACTCACACTGAACGTCCAACTTACTCTCTCTCTCTTTTTTTGCCAAAACAAGTCTCATGGCCACGTGTAGCTTCAAAAAGGCTGGGCGATTGCGATCTACCATGTGTAGGAAAGAGAGGGAAAGAACGCTGTGGGCAACGCTAAAGCAAAGCAGCCGCGGGGAGTGACGGACGACAGAGCGGAGAAAGGGCAAGGGCAGCCTGCGCCCGAGGAGAGCCCTGTGGGACAGGGCTGAGCTGAGCCTGCCGAGCCTGGTGCGGGCTGTGGGCAGTGTGTGCCTCCTCCCCGAGCCCTCACTTGGCCTAGGAGGTGAGCACCGTCAGACATCCCTCCACACGAGAGAAAACTGAGATGCAGGAAGGATGAACATTGCCCAAGATCAAATGGCAACCAAGTGGTAGATTTTAGATTAAGGCCAAGGGCCTTCCGACCCCAGACCTGGCTTGTAACTACCCTGTTCAGTGCTTTCAGACGGAAGAAGCAGAAGGCTCTCCAGGAAGGCAGGCTCTAAAAGGTGTAGTCTGAGTCCGTGGGAAAGGGTGACTCACGAGGAGTGGGGGTCTTAAATGGTCAGTCCTCCTCCGCAGGAGACCGTGAGCCTGTGAGGAGGAAGAGAGGATACTTACGCAGACTGTCACAGCCACACACCAGTGCTCGGAGGGAAAAGGTGTGAATGAAGCACGGAGAGGTGGCGAGTAAAGGGGCCGGTGCTCACACGTAGCAGGCGCTCAGATTGTGTTTGTGACTGGAACTCGACAGAGCCCTGGT